>JARHVA010001898.1:2950000-2980000 GCA_037957365.1 Torreya grandis | reverse complement strand
TAGTGGACATATAGGATTTACCACCTTGACCCCCAATGGTCCTACCAAGATTTTTATGGGTCCCCACAGTGGTCCCCCAAATATTCTCTTCCCCAGCATAAAGTTTCCTCTTCTTTCCCTTCATGTTCACAAAGGAGCCAGGGGTGTCAATGGGGGTCTCCTCAGGAGTAGAGAAGGAGACTTATTTATTTTTGGTAGAAATAGGGGAAAGTTAGGGCTCATCGACAACATCACCAGCCAAAGGATTAGAAGAAATATCCCTACTGTCAATTTTGATAGACTTGGATGGCTCAAGGTCATGGTGGAAATTATACAAATAGAAAATGAGGACCTGATGGAGGGGGATAAGATTCATATCATGTTTTTTTGCCATTTTTTCTCTCACCCTAAGGACATAATGTTCTAGGGAGGAGAGCTGATAAAAGGGAAAACTGATGAGAGTATTACACCTAAATTGATTTAAAATGGGGAGATGATAATTATATAACTTGGTGAATCATCCTTCTAGTGTGAAGTACTTCATGAGGATGAAGCACACTCCATCCCATGGCTTGGGTAATTTAGCTCGATTGAATCCTCCTTGGTAAGGGACAAGTTCTTCACCTTCTCCCAAAAATAGTTTATGGCTAGAGAGGTCCATGATTTTAGTTTTCCTTTGTAGCTTCATCCCATACATGGGCATGCCTTTGGCCATAGCTATCACCTTCTTAGAAATCTAAAAGCTAATTCCTCCAACATTAACTCTCTTGTTTAACCAAAACCTCATGAATTACTCAGACAGGTTTTCATCAAACCCATTAAGCCTCTATAGGTAGGGACTAATCCCCCCTCTTTGCAGTAGTTCCAAACCAACAAATTATCTTTGAACTCATAGTAGGAGATTGGTTCCATTTGAATTCTATCTTCCCCCATTTTGGATTTACAGTTTAGACTCAAAGAATTCCCAATTTTCACCTTCGTAGTTGAAGGTAACAAGCCCTTGCTCCTGAATAAGCATAATGATAATATGATAACACATAATTTATAATATCATGTAGAGATGCCATTTACACATCCCATGCTTAAAAATCATTTCCAAATGATATCCCTAATGAAGTCTGCATGCCTTAACACCTTGGTACAATAAATCAAAAATGATTATCAAAAGAGTACAATAGGCATCAAACTCTGAGATCCACGTCAGCACCCTCAAAATGAACCACCTAAAAGAGATATCCTTCTCATATGTATAATTCATCCTTAACAAGTCACTTCCCTTTGGATAATGTCCCTAACGTTTAAAGGAATATGAACTACTTGGCACTAACATCGCCAATTTGAAAATTGTTGGTCGAGATTGGCATAGGCATCAACAACACTATTTCCCTCTGTAAATATGTGAAATATCCACTCTAGAAAACTTTTGCAAAAGAAATTGGATATCCCTAATGATATCTTTTAACTTAATTCCCACATTCAATGCTTTATTAACTGCATCGATGACCATTTAGAGTCCCCCTGTATACTCAAGTTCCTTATAGCTAGGGATATAGCCAATTTTACCCCACATAGGAGAGCCATTGCTTCAGCACAATTATTGCTCTGGTAGCCTATTCCACCAGCACAGACAACAATCATCCATCCTTTATCATTTCTTATAATCCCTCCTCCACTGTCCTTACCATCAGACTTGGAAGCCCAATCAAAGTTAAGTTTCATTCAGTTAGGCTTTAAGAGAATCCATTTAGTATTAAGTCTTTGTAGAATTTTGGAATTATTATAAGCAGGAATATGGTTTAGAACCTTCCATTTAGCTACAATTTGATCTTCTTTTTGAGTTACGGGTTTCTCTACAGAATGAATATGAGTAGTTGTGACACTTTCCAAAAGAGTCTTAACAAAAGAATGAAACACTTAAGAGGCATTTGTAACAGTGTCCCTAAAATTTTTGTGATTGCACTCTTTCCATAAAATCCAACTCAAATAGGGTAGAGTTTGATTCCATAATTACATGAGCCAGGGATGGGTAAAGGTAGGATTCTAGCTGGTGATAACTTCCTTAAGGTCAGAGTTATAGACCCACTCAATACCAAAGTTATTTAGGATTATGCCGCAAAGTTCTCAGGCAAAATTACAGTGTATGAAAAGGTGAGAAACTATTTCCTCCTTTGAATAGCACAAATAACATATGTTGACCAGGGTAAACCCTCTCTTCTGAAGGTTGCCTTGTGTTAAGATTTGGTTATGAGCAGCAGCCCACTAAAACATGTTAATTTTTGGTATAAGTTTATAATTTCAAACCTTTTTCCATAACTCTTTATTCTGAGCCTCAGGAATCAGCAATTGATAAGTAGACTTGATAGAGAACCATCCATTCTTAACTGGCCACCAGTACTATTCATCTTCCCATGGGAAGAGAGGGTTTTTGATCCCCTGAATCAACTACTGAATCTCCATAACTCTAGGGAAGAGCTCAGGATGATGAGCACAACACTCTAATAGATTTTTCTAGCTCCTCATGACATTGTTATTATCCAAGTAATCACTAACTTTATCTCTAAAAAATTGAGTAGCAATGTTAGCAATCTCTCCATAGTTTCCCTATGTGATGAGAGCCTTATATTTTACCCAAATGTCATTCTATAATTTAATATGCCAGTCATTTCCTAGTTTCCATCTAATTCCTTAAGAAGGCTTCTACTTTTTAGCATTTTATTCCATATCATAGATCCGTGTGGTAACCCCATCTGTTGAATAAAGTTGGAACCATCAGTGCTATGCATATATTTGTCATACATTATTTCCCCTAAATCATTATTTTTATGAATCAAGTTCTAGTTAATTTTGGAGATAAGGGCTTTGTTCATATTCCTAATAGACCTAATATTGAGGCCACCATGTGATTTCAGAAGACACACTTTTTCCCATCTGACTAAATACATTCTCTATCTATCTTCCAATCCCATCCATAATAATTTTGTTTGAATTTGTTCCAATTTATTAGCAAAATACGTAGGAATTTTAAAGAGAGATAGGAAGTAGGTAGGAATCCCTTGAAGAAAGGCCTGAAGAAGCTGCAATTTACCATCACTGTTGAGAAGTTTCCCTTTCCAACCAAGAAGTTTCTTTTGAGTTCTTTCTAAAATTCCATTCCAAAAACTAGGAGATACCTCTTTTACCATGAGGGGAAGACCCAAATAGGTAGCTGGTAGGACATCTTTAGCACATTCAAGTATGTCAATGATTATTTGTCTAAGGTCATTAGGAGTATTGAAGAAGTACACATTGCTTTTTTAGAGATTTATGCTTTGGCCAGACTCTATGGCATAGTTATTTAGAATATTCTTCCATCTCCTAGCTTCAATCATCGAGGAGATGACAAAAAGAATGGTATCATCGACAAACTTTTGCACCACCATAGGAGAAAGGGAGGAGGCAGGTTTGATGCCCACTAACTATTTAGAGACTATATTAGCTTGTATGTATCTTGCTAGCACCTCCACCATTATGATGAATAAGTAAGGGGAGAGAGGATCTCCCTGGCAGATTCCTCTCAAAGAAGAGAAGAACCCTCTAGGGACCCCATTGACCAGAACTAGAAATCTTGCAGAAGAGACAACATTCCATATCTAGCGAGATATGTTATCATTAAACCCAAATTTCTTGATGACTTGGAATAGAAAAGTCCATGAGACCCTATCATATGCTTTAGAAATGTCTAGCTTAAGAGCCATACCATGGATTCTACTCTTATCCATGGAATGGATAGTCTCATGAGTAGTGATCATAGCATCAAGAATCTACCAGCCTGGGACAAAGCCTTTTTGGGTAGGGGAAATAATTTTGTCTAAAAAAGGTTGGATCCTCATAACCAACACTTTAGTGTAGAACTTGTAAATATTTTTACATAGACTAATAGGTCTAAAATCTATAAGGTGTGTGGGCTGTGACTTTTTAGGAAAAAATACTATGAAAGTATTATTAGCTTGTTTCAAGAGTTTACCTGATCTAAAGAAGTCACGTACAACAACAATAAGATATGTTCCCACTATATCCCAATATTCTTGGAAGAATATATGAGGGAAGCCATTAGGACCTAGGGCTTTGAATACACCCATAGAAAATAAAATAGCATGGACTTCCTCCTTAGATATAGGCCTTAACATCTCTAGATTATCTTCCTCAGTTATCAAACAGAGGATTTTATCAATGAATTGGGTCATAGTTCCATCATTCCAATTATCATTATTTTGTTCAGTGAGCAAATTCTGAAAGAATACCCTTGCTTGTTCCCCTATCTCATTATCATCAGTTAAAATGTTTCCATTATCCAAACATAGCTTTGTTATGGAGTTAGCCTTATTATGTTTCATGGTTGAGAGATGAAAGAAGGTTGTGTTCCTATCCCTCTCTTTAAGCCACTAAAATCAGGATTTCTATTTCCAGAAAACCTCTTCTCTATCCATAAGATTCATCCATTCAAAAGTCAAGACATTCTCTTCTTTAGAAGTGTCTTCTGAATCATCAACTTGAGCCATCTACTTCTGAATATTTGTAAGTTTTCTAGCTATGTTTTTCTTTTGATGAAAGACCTGACCAAAGTTGTATCTATTCCATCCATAAACTTCTTGTTTGATATGCTGAATTTTTTTGACTAATTTGAACATAGAAGTGACCTAGATAATAATTTGCCACCATTGGGCCACCATTTGTCTAAATTCTTTATGTTTGGTCCACATAGCTTCAAAAAAGAAAGGGAAAGGACCACATTGTCCCTGATCTCTCTAACTGAAGAGGATTGGGCAATGATCAGACATGGTTCTAGGAAAGTCTGCACGTGCATATTATGATCATCATTCCAATTGCTCGAGATAATAAATCTGTCTAACTTGACTTGAATCATTTGATCTCCTCTTCTTCTATTAGACTAGGTGAAATTTTGATTTTGTAATTCAATATCCAATAGTCCCCAATCATTTATAAATTTATCAAAGTCAAGCATGATGTCAGAGTAATAAATAATCTTGCCCTATTTTTTAGAAGGGTTTAATAGAGTGTTAAAGTCTCCAACTAGCATCCATCTACTATTCTGGGAGTTAATCATGAAGCTACTCAAATTTATCCATAGATTTTTCCTCAATGCTTTGTTATTCGGGCCATAGACATTGATTAATAATCAATTCAAGGAGGAAAAAGAGAAGTTGATAATCAAAAAATGTTTATTATAAGCAAAAATATATCCTTGAATTTTAGCACTATTCCACATAGTTACAATCCCACCTGAAGCCCCTTTAGCTGGACTACTGCAAAAAGAAGCCTTAGGCCATATGTAGTCAGCTATTTTCTTAAACTCTCCTCATTCATCTTGACTTCTTAGAGTAATAAAATATCTAATTTATTATCTAGAATGTAGTTTTTAACCTCAAAATATTTTGAAGGACAGTTAAAGCCCCTCAAGTTCCAAGATAAAATTCTAATTTAGAGGATTTGAGGGGATGGGTCTCTAGTGTTTTCTATTTACCATTGGCAATCTCTCTGGCAATCTCTCTTTGTCTTGTTTCTCTTAAGGTTGGTCTCCCTTGTTTGGGATCGGTGCCTACATCTATAGATTTTTTTACCTTTGCAGTTCTTTTTCTTTAGGGTAACCCATTCTTCCTGTTCATTGCTACTACCATTTTGTCTTGTTTCACCTGTTACTGAATAATTTCCTGCTTGGTCGCCAACTTCTAGAGCATGGAAAATATCTATATTTTAATATAAGGCTGCTTCTCCCTCAGTAAATACTATTTTTTGAGTTAGTTCCACCTGACCATCTCTTAACACTTTGCCTTATGCATTATCCCCATCTATCAGTTGGGCACATATTTCTCCTTCCTTAGACATATTATTCTATTGACCTAAAGAGTTAACTATGTCTATTATAACCTTCTGAATATCATTGTCCAAGATCTTCTTGTTATTTTCCTCTAGGAAAGATTTTTCCCCATTACCAAGGACCTTCTCCTTACCAGCCTTTTCCCTAACCTTTTTAGTATTATCTAGGTTTTCTATATTAACCCCCATTCCCTAACTGTCAAAATTTTTGGAATTGTGAGACTGATCCTCACCTTCAACCAGGGAATCATCTTTCCTTCCCATTTGCTTTGCCTTACATTGGGTCATTATATGTCCCTTTTTTTTACATATTTGACAGAAAGTGGTAGCATTTTCATATATGATTGGTTGGGTCCAAGTCCCATATTTAGAGTTTAACTCTATAGACATGGGAAGGGTTTGATTAATCTTGACATTGACACACAATCAAGCATACACACATCTGGATTACATTCTAGTTGTATGATCTACAGTGATGTATTGGCCAATAGAGTTGCTAATAGCCATTAAAAAAATTGATCCTAGAATTCTAATGGGAACCCTGGCAATCTTACCTGTTGATGTCTTAAAATTTTACTAGATCTTAATCAACAACAATGGGAAGTTTCAAGTTGTGGGACAATGCGGCTTGAAAAAAACCTCCATATTTTAAAGAAGCTGGTCTCTTCTTTTGTATTGGGTGTTGTGGAAAAGGGATAGGAGATTAAACAAAAATGTAAAATGTAGGAATTGAAACCTAACTATGGTAATGCACCTGAGAGTAATCCTAATCCTAACCTGAGCACAATGAACTATTATGTGATTCTATTACATTTAAGAGCAGACAAGTGCATGATCAATGTAAAAGATTGGAATAACAGAAATAGAGGCTCACAATAGGGGAGTCTTTTGCTGAGATACAAGAATTGTCAACAAAGGCATAGTGTTCAATCTTCTTAATAGAATCTTACAATTACATTAGAGGCATAGAAGTCATGCACAGTTATGTAGAACTTTAGACTCTAGAAAATGGGACAGAAGAAAATAACATTTCCAATCACAACACTAGAAAATCTACAGCCTAGACTACTTTGAAAATGACACAGATAACATCAACAAGGGCATAGTGTTCAATTTTCTTATTGAATCTTCCAGTCATACAAAAGATGCAAAAACACACATAGTCATATAAACCTTTCAACTCAGGGAAATGTAACAAAAGAAAATGATATTATTTGTCAAAATCTCTGAAAGTCTAAAACTATGAGAATTTCCCCCTTTATTGATTTTACAATTTTACTTATATAGACTTAGATGTCTCCCTACATCATCGCCTTCTTTCCTGCTCAATTTCAAATTTTGGCTTAACTCATAAGGGGCAAACCAATGGCCCATTAATGCCTCAAGAAGGCCATGCTGGAGAAGAGCAGCTGCCCATTAGTACGACATGGCAATCCCTGACTGGTACCTTCTCTTCATGCCTAAAATTCAAATTCCATCTCTTATTAGGCTGCACACCTGTCCACTCTACCTCCACTATTAGGGGACAAATAGACGATGCTTTTAATGCTCGTAATCCCCAGAAATCTACCCGATGCACTATTCTATCTACTTAAAATAACTCCAACCAATTTTCCCTCCATTTCACTTTAACAGATAGATGGACACTCTATTTTATTAGATACGGGAGAGGACACTTAGCCGATTCGTGAAAATTCTCTTTATGGTCTAAGAGGCACTGGAGGATAACATGTGGTGCCTTCTACCTGATTCATCAAAGACACGCAGCTCTCCCTACTTCCTTTTTGCAATGCTATAGTATCACTAGGGGAATATATTGGACTTTTATGAATGGCAACACCTGGTAGCCTCCGTAGACCCTTCGAGAGAGGATTTTTTTTAAAGTTTAAAAGGAACCTGAAGCCTTAGCCATAGACACTTGTTGCACTCTGCTGAGGTAGGTGAGGACACATGGTGACATCTACTTTCTTCTGAGATTTTTTGAGGGTCACGTGAAAGTCGACACATGGCCTCTTCCACTTATTCCTTCCTTTTGATGATTCCTTTGCTATGAAATTTGACATTTGCGGGTCTATCATTATTTAGCCTTGTCATTGGACCTGTTTCTCATTGAAACAAAAATGAACCAAGGTATTAAACTGGGCATACTTCAGACACCACCATGTGGTGGCTTCCACTTCTAGTAGTCAGGATATGTGGCAACTTATGTTACTTTTAGAAAAACAACACTAGGACCTTTCGCTACTACCACTTGGCATGTTTTATCTGACTTTGATACATAGGTAGAATGAATGAAAGAAACAAAAAGGGGAAAAGGTCCCACGGTTGGAGAATGACACATGGTAGCTTTTGCTGCATTCTGACGCTTAGTCAAAACAAATTGGCCCTCTACATCAAAAATTTTGTTACTACGTCTAAGGCATGCAGTAATAAAAATTGTGGCACTCGGATCCAAGAATAAATTAAATATGACGTAGAGTAAAAATTACTCTACAGTTATTGGTGACCACCAAGACTTTTGAGCCTGCTCAAAAAGAACCTGACTCCCGCTATGCAGCCACGTGCTCAAAGAACACTTATTCAAAAAAAAGAGTAAGAAAGAAAGAATGGGAATATAGAGCAAAAAAACTAAAAGCAAACTACTATATACAGCTAACTAGGTATATTTGCCTCCCTCCTGGATCAAAAGGAAAATTTTTGAAGTCCCCTTCCTGGCAAGAAGACTTATGGTGGTAGACAAGTGGCTGAAAGAAAAAGAGATTTGGTGACTTGCTCCTCTTGCCTATCACCTTGCTTGACTTATATCTGAGCAGATCAAAATTGAACATGCTTCTAACATATACGTACTCCGCTTGTCCTTGGAAGCTTGTTGAATGTTGGTCCCTCAGACTGGTGCTCTTCACTAAGAAATTAGTGGCTTTTGGTTTATCACTATTAGCCCTTTGTTTTGCACATTCCCTCTGTAGTGCATCATGGTTTGACCCATTTCCTTCTACTTCATGGCAGACCACGTCAAACTCATCCTCTATTGAATTATCCTCCTTTTTTATGACTTTGACCTCTTGGATGGATAATTTTGACAAAGTGTAATAATTTTACACATGTAATTGAGGCCCAGTGCTGTTCTTTTCATCTGTAACCAATTCATAGCTATCCTGCAAAGTGAAGAGAAAATCTAAGATTATTTCCTCCTCATCAACATTCCAACTTGCATAATTTATTGGGGGTACAGGGGCTCCCATATTTGGTATAGGTTGAAACTGATTGGCTCAAAACCATTGTTGGTGTCGATTAAAAAAACTCCAAAGGTAGATTGGCTGAAGAATACACCAAACTTCTTCAACTCCTTGAAAGATTGGTCCCACCAGGCGTGCCAAAAACTGTTGATGTCTTAAAATTACACTAGATATTAATCAACAATAATGGGAAGTTTCAAGCTATGGGACAATGCGGCTTGAAAACAAACTCCAGATTTTAAAGAAGTTGGGCTCTTCTTTTGTATTGGGTGTTGTGGAAAAGGGATAGGAGACTAAACAAAAACACAAAATGCAGGAATTAAAACCTAACTATGGCAATGTGCCTGAGAGTAATCCTAATCCTAACCTGAGCATAGTGAAACTATTATGTGATTCTATTACATTTAAGAGCAGATAAGTGCATGATCAATGTAAAAGATTCGAATAATAGAAATAGAGGCTCACAATAGGGGAGTCTTTTGCTGAGATATAGGAATTGTCAACAAAGGCATAGTGTTCAATCTTCTTAATAGAATCTTCCCATCACATTAGAGGCACAGAAGTCATGCACAGTTATGTAGAACTTTAGACTCCAGAAAATAGGATAGAAGCAAATCACATTTCCAATCACAACACTAGAAAATCTACAGCCTAGACTACTTTGCAAATGACACAGATAACATCAACAAGGGCATAGTGTTCAATTTTCTTATTGAATCTTCCAGTCATACAAAAGATGCAAAAATACACATAGTCATATAAACCTTTCAACTCAGGGAAATATAACAAAAGCGAATGATATTATTGGTCAAAAACATTGAAAGTCTAAAAGTATGAGAATTCCCCCCTTTATTGATTTTACAATTTTACTTATATAGACTCAGATGTCTCCCTATATCATCACCTTCTTTCCCGCTCAATTTCAAATTTTAGCTTAACTCACAGGGGACAAATCAACGGCCCATTAATGCCTTGGGAAGGCCATGCTGGAGAAGAGTAGTTTCCCATTACTATGGCATGGTGATCCCTGACTGGTACCTTCTCTTTGTGCCTGAAATTCAAATTCCATCACCTATTAGGTTGTACACCTATCCACTCTACCTCCACTATTAGGGGACAAACAAATGGCACTTTTAATGCTCATAAGCCCTAGAAATCTACCCGGTGCATTATTCTATCTACTTTGAATAACTCCAGCCAATTTTCCCTCCATTTCACTTTAACAGATAGACAGACACTCTGTTCTAAAAGATATGGGAGAGCACACTTAGTAGATTCATGAAAATTCTCTTTATGGTCTAAGAGGCACTGGAGGATGACATGTGGTGCCTTCTGCCTGACTCATTAAAGACACGTGGCTCTCCCCACTTCATTTTTGCTATGTTGTAGTATCACTAGGGGCATATATTGGAATTTTATGAATGGTGACACCTGGCAGCCTTTACAGACCCTTCGAGAGAGGCTTCTCTTTGAAGTTTAAAAGGAACCCAAAGCCTCAGCTGTAGACACTTGTTGCACTCTACTGAGGTGGGTGAGGACATGTGGTGACATCTGTTTTCTTGTGAGATATTTTTAGGGTCATGCAGAAGTTGACACATGGCTTCTTCCACTTATTCCTTCCCTTTGATGATTCCTTTGCTATGAAATTTGACATTTGTGAGCCTGTCATTATTTAGCCTTGTCATTAGACATATTTCTCATTGAACCAAAAATGAACCAAGGTATTAAACTGGGCATACTTCAGATGCTACCACATGGTGGCTTCTGCTTCTAACAATTGGGATATGTGGCAACTTCTATTACGTTTAGAAAAACAACACTGGGACATTCCGCTACTGTCACTTGGCATGTTCTACCTGAATTTGATACATAGGCAGAATGAATGAAAGAAACAAAAAGGGGAAAAGGTCTTGCGATTGGCAAATGACACTTGGCAGCTTCTGCTACATTTTGACACACAGTCAAAACAAACTAGCCCTCTGCATCAAAACTTTTGTAGCTACGTCCAAGGCCTACAGGAGTAAAAATTGCAGCACTCGAATCCAAGAATAAATTAAATACGACGTAGAGTAAAAATTACTCTACATTACCGAAGCAAGAGAAGACTTACTGAGGTCTGAGTTGGGGTCAAATCCTAGTTTCCACGAACACAGGGCAAGTGAATGTGGACCATACAGCCATGGTCCTCCCAAAATAGTAGCTATCATATCCTTCCTATTCATAAATCTAAATAAGAATAAGCCTCTTGCCATAATAGTGATCGAAACACTACCTTTAATTTTCCACCTAGACAAGACCCATTTCTTGACCATCTCAATATTAGGATGGAAGGAGAAAAAATTACCTACCAATGCAAGGTCCATGGATGCCATGATTTCCTCCACTAGATCATCTGGGATAGTCAGGGTTGTACCCTCAGTGGAATACTTTTTGATAGGGAGGCTTGACATGTTTCTAGTGGAACACATCTTTTCACCTGTTAACACTTTCTTCCATCCATTAGAGGGAATGTCCTCTATCAGATTCTAGTTTAGGTCCCTAGAGGCACTGACTACTGGCATTAGCCTCCATTGGATCCATGATCACTCTGATCACACTCAAAGGGCCCTACTAGGTGGGAAAAAACTAGTTTCAAATTTTTTCGCTTTCGCTTCTAGACTCGTATGACCATCAATTACATAATTTTTATTTAATGTTAAGTAATATTAGTTTACTAAATCTATTTATGTATGGTTAATTTGGTTTAAAATGAAGGATATTGATACTCTTAACAATTTCTAAACATGAATCATCATCTTTAAATTTTTGAGTTAACATTTATTTGACCTTTTTCAGTCTTCAATATCTTTGTTTGGGTAATATTTTATGGTCCTTATTGTTCCCTAAAACACAAACACACACACACACACACACACACACACACACACACACACACACACACACACACACACACACACACACACACACACACACACACACACACACACACACACACACACACACACACACACACACACACACACACACACACACACACACACACACACACCCCATTTTTAAATCCAAATAAAGACCTACTATTGATTGAATATCCTAAATCAAGGTATCTTAAATGATAAATCCATGACATGAAATTTGAAAATTATAAACTAGAGGTCATTTAAAAGTTTGCAATATATTTTGAAGTTATGATAAAGAGAATCAAAGTTGTGAATAATTCATATGCATGATTTATCTTTTGTCTTTGATTTTATTTAAATTCAAATCTTCTATGTATTTGTCAATTTTTTTGATTAAATGGCTAATTGGGATGACATGTTACTATTTTAGTTGGTTATTTGCCTATGTTATATCTTAAATAGGTTATTCCACACCAAAGTGTCTTTTGAGACATTATGTATCCCATGTAATTTTTACACACAACA
Source organism: Torreya grandis (assembly GCA_037957365.1). Classification (NCBI taxonomy): domain Eukaryota; kingdom Viridiplantae; phylum Streptophyta; class Pinopsida; order Cupressales; family Taxaceae; genus Torreya; species Torreya grandis. The sequence goes on along the minus strand of JARHVA010001898.1, from coordinate 2,967,486 downwards.
TTTTTCTACTCATCCATATCCCAAGTAAGAAACATAAATTACCTGAGCAAATAGATCATCAAGATTTTACTAGGTGTCATCATCCTGCTCACCTAGAGGTGATGTTAGCACAATTCCTCACAAGATTATCCCAAGTAAGTGGATCACTGATATCCATCTATGTGTCATCATCCACTCACTTGTAACTAGTTTTAGTAGAGTCCTCATATGAAATATCATGGAAAAAAAGATCATTGAAATCTATCCACATGTCATCATCCCACTCATCCATAGGTGATGTTAGGAGAGTTCATTTTATAGACTATCTTGGGTAAGTGGATTATTGATAGGTGTTCATGTATCACCATACCACTTACCCAAAGGTGAAATTAGTATATTACCTTATATACATGATCTTTCATAAGTAGAGTAATAAGAACTATCTAGATATCATCATCATGTTCACCTAGAGGTGATGTCAACTAATTCCTTTACAAATTATCCCAGGTAATTAGATCACTAAGAGATATCCACACATCATCATCCCACTTACCCAAAGGTGATATCAATAGAGTCTATGTAGACTATCCTGAGTAATCAGATCACTGAGAGATGCCCATGTGTCACCATGCAACTAACCCAGAGGTGATGTCAATAAATTTATTCATATAGACTAACCTAGGTAAGTGGAGTAATGAGAGCATACACATGTCATCATCCTTATATCTTATAGCCAAAATAATGAAGTAAGACAACCATATCTTAATAATGATCAAAGTAGTGATATGTAAAATGTGTTCCTTAATCACATAATTAGATAATAAAGACATGAATGCCAAACCTATAATAATGAATAAGAGATATTTGACACATTATGCTATAGGTGAAATAATCCATGTGGAAAACAAATCTATGGAGAATAAAAAATGGAAATAATATATAGGGAAAGGAGTTAAATCCATTGATTTGCATGAATTAGTGAATTAATACATTGAACTCTTAGGTCCAACATATGTGCCACTTCTGATACTGGTATGACTACATCAATATCAACTTCTAGTGTATTTATAGTGATAGTGCTTATTCTAGCTATCACTCAAGTTATAATAGCAGTTTTATCCACTTCATTTTTATAACTATTACCCCATAGTTTTATTCTTTAATTGGTGCAACATCATTACTCCTTTAAATATGTATATATTTATATGATTCAACTAATTAAAAATATTGGTTCCTAGTTTAATTCACACACACACACACACACACACACACACACACACACACACACACACACACACACACACACACACACACACACACACACACACACACACACACACACACACACACACACACACACACACACACACACACACACACATTGTATTTTAGTTTAAGAATTCTATTATGGGAAAACTCTTTTGTACAAGAAGGTTTTGCATGATAATTAACATATAATGTTATTTATGGAGATGTAAATTTTGGATTTGATTGAGATAAAAATCCTTTCCCATGCGAAGATTATATATATACTTGTATTATCCAAATCCTAAAAGGAGGAGAATTATGGATATTGATATTAATATAAATTATGTAGATTATTCTGCATTTGGTCTTCATGTACAAATCTTGATTTTTCTTCAAACCTATGCATTTAATAAGAAGTTATGTCACTCTAGTATATTAGTATCTTGGTTGTACATGAGTATTATTTTTAATACATTTGTTTCATATTTTTCTATTGATAATTTGAATGTTTTTGATGGATTAATCATAATCCCCCATTGTATATGTACAAACACAATCTTACAAATGCAAAAACCTTTGATTGTATATTCTTAAGTTTATTGTATTTCTTATTTCCATGGAATCATAATTATGTTTTATTGTTGGTATTCTTATAGTAGATTAAAATAGATGTTGGTTTTTGATTACTTGTCCAACCTTTAGTTCAACTACTAGCTTTGAAAGGTTTCATCTTATTTGGTCCATAGGCTTCCTTTTCTGCACTACTCTTCCCTCCTTTTTTGATTTTTTATGTGTTGTAAATATTGTCATTGATGTCAAAGGTCTAGCATTATTGGTGATAAAGGTCCCATTACATTTAATGTTATTTATAATAGATATATCTTGGCTAATGTGAGTTAATATTTATTTAATATTAATGAATATATTTTTGGTTGCATATGAGACAAAAGAAGGGCCCATGGAGAAGTCAAAGAGCCACGTGGTAAAGACAAAAGAAGTATGGGACGCATTTTCTCATGAAGAGTCATCATGGGGAATTCTAAGAGTCACCAAGTGAGGAAAAAAGAGGAAGGACACAATTTATCATGAAAGGACACTTTGAGGAATATTAAAAGTCACCAAGATAAGGACAAAAGTGGGAAGGATGTTTTTGGTTATGAAGGGTCATACATGTTTGGTGCCATTTTCCATGAGGATTGAAGGGTCACAAAGGGGGAAGGCTAAAGGTCACTTAGAAAGATATAAATAAAGTATTGAGAAACCATTTTTAATATGAAAGTGATAGAGGTTGATTTGGTATTGTAATATCTAGCTTAGAAGAGCAATTGTGAGAGATGACTATGATTTGTATTTGTTATATCTAGCTTAGAAGAGTAAAGGTGAGAGAGAGAAAAGAGATGTTGTAATGAACTAACATTTGTTGAGATAGACACATTGAGAGATAGGTGTGTGGTATACACAAAGGGGTTGGTGCTCATGAAGTATTGTAGGGTTGGTGCTTAGCAAAGGGGTTGGTGCTCCTGTGGGTTGGTGCTTAGAAAAGGGGTTGGTGCTCATGAATTGTTGCTGGGTTGGTGTTTAGCAAAGGGGTTGGTGCTCCTGTGGGTTGGTGCTCATAAATAGTTGTTGGGTTGGTTCTCAGCAAAGGGGTTGGTGCTCTTGCAAGTTGGTGCTTTTGAATATTGTTTGGGTTGGTGCTAATTTATATACTTGAGATTGTTCTCCATGGTTTTTACCACATTGGGTTTCCACATTATATCTAGTGTCTCTCTTTATCTTGTGTGGTGTTTATTTTTTGAGTTTTATTACATATCTTGAATGTTGGATTAAGTGGAATTTGTTTAAGGGAAATTTTTATAAGATATATGATATACTAATTCACCCCCCCCCCTTAGTATATCCCATGCTTAACAATTGGTATCAAAGCGGGTTCTTTTTTGAAAAGTTTTATAGCTTGAAGGTAGATCGAGAAAGCATGATGGTTGGGTCACAGGAAGGATTTTCTAAAGAAGGCACCTTTGTTTGATGGGACAAATTATGATTTTTGGAGAATGAGAATGAAGGTTTATTTGATGGCCCTTGGATTTGACATATGGAAAGCAGTGGTGGAGGAATATGATGAGCCACAAACATCTGTAATTACTCCAATAGAAAAGAAGGCAAGTGAATGTAATGCTAAAGCTTTAAATGTTATTTTATGTGGTTTATGTCAATCTAAATTTGTTAAAGTTATGCAATGTAAATTTGCTCATGAAACTTGGGTAAAACATGAGAATATTTACAAAGATGATGGAAAGGTTTAGCAAGCTAAGCTTCAGACTTTTAGAAGGTAGCTTGAAAGTTTGAAGATGGAAGAAGAAGAAAATATAGCAAGTTATCTTTTGTGATTTGATCAAATTGTAAATTAGATTCAAGGTCTTGGAGAGATGTTGGATGAGTCAATAGTGGTGCAAAAGGTTTTGAGATCTCTACCAATGAGATATGATGCAAAGGTTTCAGCAATTGAGGAGATGAAGAATTTAGCCAAGCTAAATATGGATGAGCTTCATGGTATTCTCATGGCATATGAGATGCAGACAGAACAAGATAAACCCTCTAAGAGAGATGCAGCTTTCAAGACATCAAAGAAAGAGAAAGATAAGATTTAAGAATCAAGTTATAGTTCCAGTGATAATGAGGATGACAACGGAACACTTTTCATTTGCAAGCCAAAAAGAGGAATAGGTAAATATCAAGGAAAATTACCTTTTAAATATTTTAATTGTGGAAAGATTGGACATTTTTTAGCTAGATGCCCAAATAAGGGTAATGATGATGAAGAATAAAAGCCTACATATAAGAAGAATTTCAAAGCCAAACCTAATAAGAGATTTGAGAAGAAGAGCCTTTATTCTAAGGATCCTAGCTCAGTCAAAGATAGTGGAGTCAGTGATTCAGAAGAAGAAGAGATTATATTCATGGCCATACATGAAGATGATGAAGAAGAAGAAGAAGAGGAGGAAGCTGAAGTGAATATGGAAGGAGAGATCATTTGTGCCTTAGAAGAGTTATAAGCTATTTAGAAGAAGAATCAAATATTAAAGTGCCAAATTGAGAAAAATGAAAAGGAGTCAAAGGAAATTATTGATGATCTAACAATACACTTGGAAGAAGCCAAGAAGAATGAAGATCTCACATCATAGTTGGAAATAACAAGAAAAGAATGTGAAAGGTATGTTATTGAAATTGCCTCTTTAAAAGAAGATATTAAGAAGCTAGTCAATGATAAAGTAGTTAGTGATTCAAAATTTGAGGATAGCACTAACATGCTGAATAAGATATTGGAAAGTCAAAAAGCAAATTCAGACAAGACAGGGATTGGATTTGAAAAGAAAAAGAGCTATGTTGAAGCTCTTACAAAAGAGGAAACAAAAAGGGGAGAAATGAAGAATTCAAAGGACATTTCAAATAAAGAAGGCTAGAAGGAATAAAGCTACAAAAGGTAATGAGGTCAGAGATATACAGACATGTCTTATTTTTATGGCTATTATTTTTATTGTAATGGATATGGTCACAAGAAATTAGAATGTATAAAAAGAGCTAACAATTTCATAAATAAGGAGAAGGAAAGTCAAGTAGAGTCAAGAAAAAACCACAACTCTTTTGCTCCTCTATCAAGATTTGATGAAGAGACCATAGTATGCTACATGTGTAACAACTTTGGACACATAGCTCAATATTGTAGAAGTGTGTTCGAGTCAGTCAAGAAGGATCAGAGTTTCAAAGCTCCATTCATCAAGAAGAAGGTTCAGACATCTTCATGGCAGATGAAATAACCTAAAGATTCTATGATGGTGCAGACAGCTCTGCATGTGAGAAATAAAGATCAGCCATTGTTAATTGATAACGGATGTTCAAGGCATATGATAGGAGATAAAAGTAAGTTCATATCTCTAAAGAAGATCAATGGTGGTACAGTGAGATTTGGAGATAAAAACACTGCCAAGATAGCTGGAAAATGTACTCTGTGTTTGGATTATGGTAGAACAAAGACTAAGAATGTTTTATATGTAAAATGTCTTAAGTATAATCTATTAAGTGTTTGTAAAATATGTGATCAAGGATACACATTAAAGTTTCATAAAGAAGGTTGTGAGATTAGAAGAAAAGATTCAAATGAGTTGATTGCAGATGCTCAAAGGACAAGGAATAATGTGTATATATTGTCAGATATCTTCTCAAAGGCAGAATCAAAGGACACATTCAAAGATATATGAGAGGAGTTGTGAGTAATTTTTATTACTTCCTACCATTAATGTTCAGAATTAATTGAGGGGGAGCTAAGTGTTAGCTCCAGGTAGGCCCTTTGCCATTGATGTCAAAGGGGGAGAATAATAGGTATAAGTATAGGTGCAAAAATAGGTACAAGGAATAGGTATAGGTTGCTAAAATAAGGGGGAGTTACTATATGTTTTTAGATGATGGTATGTGCAGGTGATAGGATGTGGCAGTTTCAGGATTGAGGTTGCCATTAATGACAAAGGGAGAGATTGTTGGAAATATTGTCATTGATGTCAAAGGTCTAGCATTATTGGTGATAAAGGCCCCATTGCATTTAATGTAATTTGTAATAGATATATCTTGGATAATGTGAGTTAATATTTATTTAATATTAACATATATATTTTTGGTTGCATATGAGACAAAAGAAGGGCCCATGGAGAAGTAAAAGAGCCATGGGGTAAAGACAAAAGAAGGATGGGATGCATTTTCCCATGAAGAGTCATCTTGGGGAATTCCAATAGTCACCAAGTGAAGACAAATGAGGAAGGGCACAATTTCTCATGAAGGGAAAATTTGAGGAATACGAAAAGTCACCAAGATAAGGACAAAAGTGGGAAGGACATTTTTGGTTATGAAGGGTCATACAAGTTTGGTGCCATTTTCCATGAGGATTGAAGGGTCATAAAGGGGGAAGGCCAAAGGTCACTTGGAAAGCTATAAATAAAGTCTTGAAAAACCATTTGTAATATGAAAGAGATAGATGTTGGTTTGATATTGTAATATCTAGCTTAGAAGAGCAATTGTGAGAGACGAATATGACTTGTATTTGTTATATCTAGCTTAGAAGAGCAAAGGTGAGAGAGAGAGGAAAGAGATGTTGTAATGAACTATCATTTGTTGAGATAGAAACATTGAGAGATAGGTGTGTGGTATACACAATGGGGTTGGTGCTCTTATGGGTTGGTGCTCACAAATTGTTTTTGGGTTGGTGCTCAGCAAAGGGGTTGGTGCTCCTGTGGGTTGGTGCTCATGAATTATTGTTGGGTTGGTGCTCATAAATTGTTGTAGGGTTAGTGCTCAACAAAGGGGTTGGTGCTCCTATGGGGTTTGTGCTCATGACTTGTTGCTGGGTTGGTGTTCGGCAAAGGGGTTGGTGCTCTTGTGGGTTGGTGCTCACAAATAATTGTTGGGTTGGTGCTCAGCAAAGGGGTTGGTGCTCCTACAAGTTGGTGCTTGTGAATATTGTTTAGGTTTGTGCTCATTCATATACTGGAGATTGTTCTCCATGGTTTTCCCCACATTGGGTTTCCACATTATATCTGGTGTCTCTCTCTATCTTGTGTGGTGTTCATTTTTTGAGTTTTATTGCATATCTTGAATGTTTGATTAAGTGGAATTTGGTTAAGGGAAAGTTTTATAAGATATATGATATACTGATTCACCCCCCCTCTCAGTATATCCCATGATTAACATTATGGGATATTCTTATTATTTTAATATAATATCTTGGTAAATATGTGTTCTTGTATATTAATCTGATCACTTGAATGAATTTACCTTGATGGGATGTAGCTCACATGCTACTATTCCACCACTTGGTTGATAAAAAGATGCATACCTATAACTCATACCTTGGAGTGATTAATCATTGATCCTAAAATGAGAGGGTGAAAACCCATTATTTATGGTGAACATAAAACCCATATAAACATAAAGTTTGTACTATAATGAGGACCTCTTGTGATCAAATTTTATTCAATGCATCATTTTATTTTAATTACTTGTTAAAATCTAAAAAACTAAAAAAAATTATAGAATTTAGAAAATTTAAATTTAGTAAATAAGTCATAGCTTGTTGAGTCACCTATGAACATCCCAATTATTGAACATGATTTACTAGAGGATCCATTTCCTTTTCTTCCTAGTTATCAAAATAATATCAAAAGAATTGCTAAAAAACATCTTATTATTTAGAAATATTCTAAGAATGTTTTGAATGTGAAATTTGAATATGTAACTTGTAGATTATTTCCTTTTACTTTAGAGGAAGAAACTTATGATAGGTTTTTAGGATTGGAACATAATTAGATAACTAATTAGAAGAGTATTTAAGATTAATTTTTGTTTCAATTTGGTCAAATGATTGATGCCTATGTTTTTCCAAAATATTTTATTATTATCAAAAGATAATCTCATGAGATAATTAGGGATTTTATTTTTATATTTTTAAATAATTATAACAAAATCCCAATGAGTCATAAACCTTATGAAATAATGGTTTTAGATATGTATTTACACACTTTGGATCCATTAACCTCCACTTTTGTGAGAATATTTGTAGTAAATACTTTGGTTTTAGATTGTACAGAAGCTATTTAGGTGGATAATCAGTTTTCATTCAAAAATAGAGGCCAAGTGGAGGATCTATTATCTTTTCAAAATATTGTGCCAAATAATCAAAAAATTTAGGATCCTACCATTGTTCCAATATAAGCCTTTTAGTATGATCAAGTTGATCATGAAGCTTCTACTTTTATAAATCATGATACGATTGAAGAGGAAGAAGACATTTGAGATGATGATGAATACAAAGTGATTTCAAATCTAGAAGAGCATAACCAACACATACAAGAAGTTAAAGAAGATGTTTATTTCTTAGATGATTCAAATTTTAGAGAAATAATATTTATTTAACCTCTTGATCCAAACATAATATTCACCAAATTTAGGTAAATAAATCCCTTGTTTATGTTTGTAAATTATTTGAGGTAAATATTTCATTTACTAATTTTTATTCTAATTTTAGAATTAAGAAAGATGATTATGTTGAATACACGCATGCAAATTATTTTGGGTTCAAGAAAAAGAAATTAAAATAATTGTTGAAGAAATATAAATATATTATGGTACATTTGAGTTATTTAAGTGAAAAAAAATACTTATATCAAATATTGAGAGACATTCTACACAAAGTTTCCAAACCCACCCTCCCAACTTTTTTGGATTTTTTTTAGAGTCCAAGTAGATTTCCTGCTTTCTAGATTAGATTTCTTGCTTTCTAGATTAGGATTTCATATTTTCTTAGATTATATTTCCTATTTTATACATTTTATTTAGGTAGATTAGATTTTGTGTTTTTTTATTAGTTTTTTAAAATTATATAACAAACCAACTAATAGCCTATGTTGAATTTATAAAGATTTTCCAAAAATAAAGGGATGATTTATAAGGACACACAATTAGTTTTCACAAGGATTTATTCTAACAATAATTGAGCTTATGGTACTAAGGTATGTGTTATGAATAAATTAGGTTCTTATTGGAATAATGAGTTTATTGGACCTATGGTATTTAGTCTGATATATCATAAAAATTTTAGAAACATTTTCAAAGATTAACTACACTATTACATACTAAAGCTTGGATGAGAGATAATAAACATACAAATAAATAAACTAATAGGGACATATTGTTTAGAATACGTTTTCTTATACATACACTGAGCCAATGGTGATTCCCAGCCCTTATTTTATTTGTGTTTAAAAAAAAATCATACAAATTGATATAAAATGGGTAATTAAAGTAATCTCAATTGGGGTTATTGATGCCTCATTAGCAGTATAGGAATGATTTGAGTGTAATCAAAGGTATGTCCATTGGTTTTATGGATGCTTGCCTAGTAGAAGAGAAATTCGTAAGCTTCCCTTAATGTTTGGTTTCAAAATATAAGGTCAAAACAAAACCTACAATATTTATTCAGGTCTTTTTTAAAATTCTCATAAACAAGAGAAATTAATTTCACAAAAATCACACACTCAAGTCTATGGAATGGAAAGGGTTAAGATGTTTTATGAGGAATTAGGATTCCTTTTCAAGGTATGGTTTGTTTTTTTTCTTTGTAGAGACAAGATTTTATTATAATATATTATTAAGATTTTGGGTTCTCAAATATTTAATAGTTAATTTCCATTCGAGTTGCCATTTTTGGTGACTTAAAACACACACACACATCCCATTTTGAAATCCAAAATATAGACCCACTATTAATTAAATATCATAATTTGAGGTCTCATAAACTAGAAATCCATGACATGAAATTTGAAAAGTGTAAACTAAAGGCCATTTTTATGTTTTCAGTATGTTTTCAAGCTAAGAGAAGGAGAATATAATTTTTTCATAAGCCATATGCATGATTTATATTTTACCTTTGATTTTATTTTAATTCAAATATTCTATGTAATTATTATATTTTTTGATTGAATGGTTAACCAATATGGCTTGCTATGTTTTTAGTTTGTTTTTACCTATGTTTTATCTTAAATAGGTTATTTTTCACCTATGTGTCTTTTGAGACATCATGGAGATTATATAATTTTACCAGGTTATATTTTTCCACTCACCTGGAGCCCAAGTGAAAAACATAAGTTACCCAAGTAAGCAGATCACTAGGATCTTTCTAGATGTCACCGTCCTACTCACCCATAGGTGACATCAGTAAATTTCCTCATATGAATTATCCTAAACAAGAATATAATTAAGATACATTAATGTGTCATCATATCACGCACCCAAATGTTACAGTAGCAAATTAATCATATAGAATATCCCAAGAAAGTAATGTAGTGAGGTCCATCCACATGTCATCATCCCACTCATACGGAGGTGACATCAGTAGAGTTATTTATATAGACTATCCTAAGTAATTAGATCACTAAGATCCATCCATGTGTCATCATCCCACTAAATCAAAGGTGACATCATTATATTTTTTCATATAGATTATCTGAAGTAAGTAGAATAGTGAGAGCCATCCATGTGTCATCATCTGATTCACTTGAAGGCAATGTCAACATAGTTCCTTTTTTAAATTAACTCAAGTAATTAGATCACTAAGACCCATCCACATTTCATCACCCCAATCACCCAAAGGTGACATTAGTTGAGTCATTTATAGGACTTTTCCAATAAATTAGATCATCGAGAGCTATCCACATATCACCACCTTATTAACCCTAAGGTGATATCAGTAAAGTTACTTGTACAAACTATCCTAGGAAAGTGGATCATTTCTATCCATTCACATTCCATCATCCCTCTAAATCATAGTTAAAATAAAAAATTATAATAATTCATCACTCAATTATGATTTAAGTAAGGATACATAGACATGTGTCCCTTAACCACATAATCAGATAACAAAGACATAAATGGCAAGTCCAAAACCATGGAAAAGATACATCTATCACATTATGATGACTAGACACCCAAATAGTAAGTAAAATAAATCACATGGTAGAAAAATTTATGAAGAGTCAGTGTTATGAAATTCAAATGGAAATAATAGACAATGAATGGAGTGAAAGCCATCGATTTGCATGAATTAGTGAATTAATAAAATTAAATTCTTAAGGCCAACATATGTGCCATTTTTGATAGTCACTAGTATGAATACATCAGCATCAACTTTTGGTGTATCTACAATGACAATTCATGTTCCAACTGTGACTCAAGTTGCAACAATAGTTTTATCCACTTCAATTTATACAACTAGTATTCCATCATTTTCTTATTTCAATAGTTCCACATCATTATCCCTTTAAATACACATGTATTTGTATGATTCAACTAAGTTGGATCTATTGGTTCCTAATTTAACTGGCATATATACATTTTATTTTAGTTGAATTCTTTTCTAGGAAAACACTTTTATACATACATGTTTTGCATGATAATTAACATATAATGTTATTTATCAAGATGTAAATTTATAATTTGCTTGAGAGATGAGGCCTTTCCCATCCCAATATTATATATACTTGTATCCACCCAATCCAAAAAATGAGGATAATTTTGTCTATTGAGATTAATTAGAAATTATACAGATTGTTCTAAAAATATTATTGATGTGTAAATCTTGATTCTTCTCCAAACTTGTGGATTTCACAAGAAGTTATATCATTTTAGTATCTTAGTCTCTTGGTTCTACATGAGTTATCTTTTTAATATATTTATTTCATATTGTGTATTTTTAATATGAATTCAATTTTTGTATTAATCATAATCCCCTTTTTAAAGGTGCAAAAATAATCTTAAAAACATAATAACCTCTAATTATATATTCTTAATCTTACTGTATTTATTATTTCCTTAGACTCCTAACTGTACTTGATTGTTGGTGTGTTTGTAATAGCTTACAATAGACATTTGTTTCTAATTACTTATCCAACCTTTATTTCAAGTGTTGGATTTGAAATATTTTAATTTTTTTGGTCGACATGACTCCTTTTCAACCCTAATATTCCCTCATTTTTTGAAATTTTTATGGTATCTTCTTATTATTTAAATATTTCATCATGGTAAATCTATATTATTAGATGTTAATCTAATCACTTGAGTGAATTTTCATTGATCATATGTAGGTCATATGATACTATTCTACCACTTGGTTAATCTAAAAATAAATATCTATAACTTGTGCCTTATAATGATTAATCACCAAACCTAAAATAAGATGATGAAAATTCATTATCCATGGTGTTCATAAAACTTGCATAAACAGAAATTTCGCATTAGAAGGAGGGAATCTTATGATAAATTTTCATTAAATGGATCATTTTATTTTAGTTTATTATTAAAATCTAAAAATCCAAATAAACCAAAAAATTTAGAAAATTTAAATTTAAAAAATATGTCTTGACCTGTTGAATCACCCATAAACATCCTAGGTATTCAACATGATTTACCAGATGATCCATTTCTTATTTTCCTAGTTTTCAAAACTATAACAAAATAAATGCTAAGAAACATATTTTTACTTACAAATATGCTATGAATATTTTGAATGTGAAATTTAAATATGTAGCTTATAGATTATTTCCTTTTTCTTTAGAGTAAGAATTTTCTAATTGGATTTTAGGCTTGCAACATAATTCTATCACTAGTCAGAATATTTTGAAGATCATTTTTTTTTCAATTTGTTCAAATGATCGATCCTCATGATTTTCCAAAATAATTTATTATGATAAAAATAAAACCTCATGAGCTAATTATGGATTTTATTTTTAGATTTATAAATAATTAAATGAAATCCAAATGAATCATAAACTTTTTGAAACAATGGTTATATACATGTATTTGCATGTTTTAGATCCATTAACCTCCAATTTTGTGAGAATGTCTATATAAAATACTTATTTTTAGTTTGTTTAGAATCCATTTAGGTGGATAATTTGTTGTTATGAAAAAATGAAGGGACATATCTAATTTTCAAAGTATTGTGCCAAATAATAAAATGTTTTAGGATCTTACCATTGTTCCAACTGAATCCTTTTAGTATGAACAAGTTGATCATGAATCTTATACTTTTATAAATCATGATACTATTGATTATGAAGAAGACATTTCAGATGATGATGAATATAAAGATATTTCAAATCTAGAAGATCATAATCAACACATGCAAGAATATGTTAAAGATGTTTGTTTATCAAATGATTCAAATTTTAAAAAATTGGTATTTATTAAACCTCTTGATCCAAACAACATATTCACTAGACTTCAGGTAAATAAATCCCTTGTTTATATTTGGTAGGATTTTGAGGCAAATATTACATATATAAATGTTTATTATGGTCTTGGAATTAAGAAAGATGATTATGCTGAATACATGCATGTAATATTTTTTGGGTTTAAGAGAAAGAAACTAAAAGAATTGTTTAAGGAATATAAATATGTTATGGAAGCTTTGAGTAATTTAAATGGAATAATATTTCTTCTACCAAAGAGTGGGAGAAATTAGACATAAATTTAAAAAACCCAACCTCCCAACTTTTTTTAAATTTTTTTTAGAGTCTAAGTAGATTTCTTGCTTTTTAGATTATATTTCCTACTTTCTAGATTAGTATTTCCTATTTTTGTAGATTATATTTATTGATTTATACATTTGATATGGGTAGATTATATGTTGTGATTTATATATTATTTTTATAAAATTACAAAACATACTAACTTATTTCCTATGATGAAGTTACATAGACTTGCCAAAAAAGTTGACGATTTAAAAGGATGCACAATTCATTTTCACAAGGATTTATTCTGAAAGTACTTGAGATTTTGGGATTAAGTTGTGTGTTATGAATGAATTAAATTATTATTGTACTAAATTAGTTTATTTTACCTTTAATATTTACTCTAATATAGTCACTAAAATTTTAGTTTGACATTCCATTTTCAAAAATTAACTACACCTCTAAGATTTACTTTGATATAGTCATGCAAATTTAGAAAGACTTTTCATTTTGAAAAATTAATTACACTATTACATGATAAAAATTGGATGAGAGATAATATACATATAAATGGATATACTAATAGGGATGTATTTATTAAAATAATTTTTATTATACATACACTCAACCAATGGTGATTCCCAACCCTTATTTTTTTGTGTTTAAAAAAAATCATCATACAAACTAATAGAAGGTGGGTAATTAAAGTAATCTATAATGAGGATATTAAAATTGGTAGTAGATAAATACTTTGAGTGGAATAAAAGGTATCTCTATCAAGTTTATGGATGCTTGGCTGGGAATAGAGTAATGCCCATGCTTTCCTTACTATTTAATTTATGGATCCGAGGTAAAAAAAACCTATAGTTTTTATTTAGGTATTTTTTAAAACTCTCCTAACTATGGAATATTAATTTCATATAAATCACACTCTAAAATCTAAGGAATGAAAAGGGTTAGTATGTTGCATGAGTAATCAGGAGTTTTCTTAGGGTCTGGTTTATTTAGTCTTTTCTTGGTAGAGCTGAAGATTTATTATAATACATTACTAAGATTATGGGTTCTCAAATACTTAGGATTATTTTCCTCTTTGAGTCAATATTTTTTATTCCCTAACATACACACCCCATTTTTAAATGTAAATAAGGACCCACTATTGATTGAATACCCTAATTCGAGGTCTCATAAACTAGACATTTATGATGTGTAATTTGCAATGTATAAACTAGAGGTCATTTTTAAGTTTATAGTATGTTTCAAAGTTATGACAAGGAGAATCGAAGATGTGCATAATCAATATGCTTGATCTATCATTTTCATTTGATTTTATTTCAATTAAAATCTTTTATGTACTTGTTAGATTTTTATTGAATAGATAACTAGGCTGATGTGTTATGATTTTAGTTTGTTCTTTGCCCATGTTTTATCTTAACCAAATTATTCCATTATTAAGTGTCTTTTTGGATATCCTGGAACTCATCTACTTTTTCCATAGAAAATATTTCATCTCAACTAGAGCCCATGTGAAAAATAGAAGTCACTAGAGTAAGAATATTAATAGTATGTTTTCAAGTGTCACCATTTTACTCACCCAAAGGTGATTCTAGTAGATTTCCTCATACATATTATCTTGGATAGATAAATCACCAAGAGCCATCCAAGTATCATCATCTCACTTACCTAGATGTGAAATCAATAGATTGTTTATATAGAATATCCTAAGAAAGTGAAGCAGTGATATCCATCCATGTGTCATCATCCTGCTCCCCTAGATATGGTATCCATAGAGTTCCTTGTGTGAAATATCTAGGGAAAGAGAATCACTAAAATACATCCACATGTCATCATCCCACTCACCCAGAGTTGACATCAACATATTTTATCATATAAATTATCCCAATCAAGTAGATCAGTGAGAGATGTCTCTAAGTCATCATTTCACCCATTTAGAGGTGATGCCAACATAGTTATTTATATGTATTATTTTGGAAAAGTGGATTTCCAAGAGCCATCAACATGTCATCTTTCCACTCACCTAAAGGTGAAGTTAGTAGAGTCTTTCATATGGACTATCCTAGCAAAATATAATATTGGGATCCATTCACATGTCACTATATCACTATTTCAGAGGTGATGTTAGTATATTTACTTATACAAACTATCTTGGTTAAGTAGAGCAGTGAGATCTGTTCATGTGTCATCATTCCATTAACTCATGGTCAAAATAATAACAAAGTACATCAAGCCATACCTTAGTTATGAGTGGAAAAATAATATGTATACACATATCCATTAACCACATAAATAGATAATAAATACATGAATTCTAAGATTAAAAGTGTTGAAAAGAGACATCTATCATAGTATTCCAAGTAGGCACCTAGGAGATGGTAAAATAATCCATGTGGAGATAAAATTTTGTAGAGAATTGATGCTATGAAATTAAAATGGAAAGAATAGATAGGTAACAAAGTTAAAGCCATAAATTTGTATGCATTAGTGAATTATTACATTTAATTCTTATGACCAATATATGTGTTGCTTCCGATACTCACTACAATGACTACATCGATAATATCTTCTAGCATATAGTTATAGTGCCTATTCTTATAGTGGATCAAGTTGTAACAACAATTTTATCCACTTATATTTCTATAGTTGTTAACCCATCATTTTATTATTCAAATGGTGCCATATCAATACCCCCTTAAAAATGTAAGTATTTATATGATTCGCGTAAGTTGGAACTGTTGGTTCATAATTTAATAACATGAAATATTAAATTTTAGTTGAAAAAGTATATTCTAGGAAAACACTTTATACATGTACGTTTTTCATGATAATTAGCATATAATTTTATCTGTATAGATGTAAATTTATAATTTGTTTGATAAATGAGGCCTTCCCCATCCCAAGCTTGTCCACATGCCTCTTTTTCTACCCTATTCTTCCCTCTTTTTTGTCCTTTTTATGGGATGTTATTATTATTTTAATATAGCATCATGGTAAATATATGTTCTTGGGCGTTAATATAATAATATATTGATTGAATTTACCTTTATGGGATGTAGGTCACATGCTACTATTCCATCACTTCATTAATATAGAACTTCATACCTACAACTCATGCCTTCGAGTGATTAATCAATGATCCTAAAATGAGAGGGTAAAAACCCATTATCTATGGTGTGATAAAACTCACATATACAATCATGATACCTATTTGGACTATATTATATGGTCATAATAGTTGTTTGGACTAAAACATGAAGTTGAGATAGGCTCCTTTATCTCTCCTCCCATTTATAACATTCTATTTTTCAATTATTGTCATTGAAAATTGATACATGGATTAATATGATTATTTTTTAATTCAAGGATATTTATAAATAGACAAGTATTTTATGTAATTTAGACACATAATCATTAATGATTACTTTCTATCTAGCATTTACTATGGAGCAATTTTGATTTTTTTCCATTATGTAATTTACTACCTTTTGCCATCTTTGATCCCACCTCAAGGCTTAATAAATTACCAACATTCCATTAAGCACAAGTTTATAGATCCACTTTATTTTCTTTAACACTTCAAAGGGTATAAAAAACTATATATTGTACATAGACAAGGGTTGTAGTGTATGATTCATGGATAAGAAAACGAAACACAAAGACAAGGGAACAAAACTTGGAAGTCAAATTAAATAGTTTGGAATAGTTAGTGTAGATCTAAGCTTCAGTCTAAACATTATCTAGAAATTAATTAAAAATGTATGCATCAATATGAAATCAATTCAAACATTATCAGATGTGTT
Source organism: Torreya grandis (assembly GCA_037957365.1). NCBI lineage: Eukaryota > Viridiplantae > Streptophyta > Pinopsida > Cupressales > Taxaceae > Torreya > Torreya grandis. Next base: position 2,950,394 of record JARHVA010001898.1, on the reverse strand, counting down.
CATATGAGCTTCACACATTTCTAAGTTCAATTTTCAACAAAAGTCATATACAAAATTTTATATTTTATAGTAATGTTCTATTTGTGAATTATGTATTATTGTTGTATTATACATGTATCATGATTCTTAGTTAAATTAAACTTTATAATTTTTTAGATACAACTGAGTTACATAGATATTGACATTTCTATAGTTAAGTAGTTGATTATAATATGAATAAGTGTATATTTATATCAAAATTCATTTTAGGTAGCCTTTAATAGATAAGGGAAATAATTTCATATAAATAAGTGTAAATATATAATGAAATATCCTTTAGCTAATTTTATATGACTTAGGGGGTATTTTCATGTTTGAATAAGTGAGCATCTATATCAACATCTCATTCGACTAA
>JARHVA010001898.1:2912500-2942500 GCA_037957365.1 Torreya grandis | reverse complement strand
CATGTTTTAAATTATTTAAACACATGTTTAATTTTGTAGATAATAAGATTTAAATTTACCATCTTTCTAATATAAATGAATTACAATAATATCTTTAAAAAAATTATTTTTTATTATATATAACATGTTCTTATAACTTACTAGATTGAAATCACCAATGTACACTTCCAATGTACCATGGAGCCTATGGTACACTGGAAGTGCACTTTAGATTATTTTATATTAGTTAACTCTAGATAAAACTACAATATTAGTGGGTATTAGAACATTTTATTTATTTTTTAATTTAATTTTATGAGGCATATCCAACCTTGCTTAATCATAAAAATATTAGAGAAAAATAAATTATTTAGTGAAAATAATTTGAAATTTTTATTTTATTCATTTTTTTTACTTTTTACTTTAGTTTTGGTGGGTATTTCCCTTTGTTACGTGGTGTTACACATACATTGCACTCATCTGAGAGAGTCTATTCATGTAAGCCTTAGTTTTCTTTAGTTTGGCTCTAGTGTGGGATATATTGATTTAAGTATTATTTATATAGGTTCTAATTTATATTAGAATGTATCAATATATCAATTAATTATATAAAATAAAATAAATAGTTATTCACAAAAAAATGTGGTCAATTGGTATTCATAGTCCAATCTTTATGTTACTAAATACAAATGTTTCAAAACAATAAATAATTGTTACTTACACAAGGTAACTTAGGAAATGCATTAAAAAATCATAAAATAATAAATATAGACACATGTTGTAACCCTATAAGTGGTAGAGGTGGATCATCCTTAGTTTGATGAGAGCTCTAATCAAAGGGTTCAATGACCTAAATAGTTTAGTAGAAACTAAAGACTACATTGACATATGTGACATCAAATAAATTTGCACATGTATCTACATGATCTTATTTAATCCCATCACCTTAAATACCCTACCATTTCCCATCATCATCACTACTCAACTCACCTTGAAAACATTCACCTCTCTCATTTTCTTTATGGCCTTGAACTCCCCCCACAAACAAAAAACTTTTCTATTTCTCAAGTTATGTGAAATGAAGTATTTTATCTTAGACAGAGCATTTCCACATCGCATGAATGAACAAACCACCTTATTTTCAACTACCACCTCTACTATAAATATCAAATTATTTTTTATTAACATTTCATGCACAAAATATGAGACAGGGTCAATAGTCATGGGTTTTGAGTGAGGTATGACTATCAATTTACACTCTTTTGCCTTACAAAAACCCATTTTACCAAAGTATATAGTTACATCCATTCTAGTTTAACTTAAACTTTTTATTATGAAATTTTCAACCTCCACAAATGGAGCTATAATAGTCAGGGTGGTGTCTATCAACCTCCTTCAATTTGTTTACCTTTCTGTCAACTATCAACGACCTCATGTCATAATATTAACCCCTTACCCCTTAAATAATAATATAATAAATTATTATTAGTATTACATAATTAATTTATAATATAATATAATATTAATTAATATTATACTTTTTTAATCTATTTTTAGTTGAAGCAAATTAAATTAATAGATATTAAACTATTGAAATTTGAATGTTGGAATTTACAAAACTAATAATGAAATAAAATATGATACAAAATTTTATAGAATTTTAAATAATTTTGACCTTTATAAAAATATTAATTATTATTATAAATGTGCACCTCCCTAAAACAACTATTTTGTTGACTATGTAGGCTGACTGTGACTAAAAATTACATGATAAGACATGTACTATGTTGTGTTCAAATGTAGTAATTTAATTTTTGATTGGACAAGTCTAAAGAAGGAGGACATGTGTTTAGTGAAGCCTCATCTCTTGATTTTGATCATGCCTTGGTTGAATTTGAAACCAAGTTCTTTATCTTGATCTATGTGACTGCTTGTGGGGGTTGAATGATAAATTATGTGTTTTATGTTGCTGCACAAAAAACATGCAAAAGAAAAAACCATAGATCATGCACAACAAATAAGATAGAGATAAAATGTAAAATGGGTTAAACATTTTAGAGGAATAAGTGAGCTATCTTTATAAAACCCCCTATAATCTAAGTGTTACCTACATAGCCCAAATGGGCCTTAGTCTAATATATTTCTCCCTCTTAGATGTGTATGTGCAATTGTGAATACAATTATAGATGTTATTTTATATATGAATACAATTGGCACAAGAATTAAAATGATTTATTCATCTATTGAACTATAATTAAACAATTAATTGAATAAAAATAAGTAAATATAATCTTTTGTGTAGATTTTGTGATAATCTAAAATCAATCACTAGCTCCTAATAATACCTTTGCTTATATATAGTTATTGAATTAGAAATTGGTGCTTATTTGCACATGATGGAAAATGATTTGAAAATACTAATGGTTATAAAAGATACCATTGAAAACATAAAAAATTTAAAATATTTTACAAGTTACACTAGACAAGTTCACATTACCTACATAAGGATGTAGTGTGACCTTGTCCAAAAGACTCAAGATATAAAAAAGAAGTCATAGAATGGAGATTGGAGATCCATAAAATGAATATGATAATATAAGATAGAAATATAAAAGACATTATAATTTCAAATAAGAGAAATAATCCTAATACTTAGACTAGGGCATGCTAATAAACCATTTATTTATCAATAATAGTCCAAATAAGTAATATTATATAAAAATGTATATTCTGAAGTAACTTGTGTCAACTTTGGGTGTCTATATTTCCCCCCAATTTATTTTAGTGATGTAATAAATTGAAATTAATATATTAAATTAGATTTTAACCTAAGTGTGTCTACACACTTCGTATTTTGATGCAAATCTTGATCATGCAACATGCCTTAATGTGAGACCTGCAATAATGTCACCAAGAGTAGTTTCTATCTATATTTGAAAATTTTAAATTTTAAATGAGATTAATGAAAGAATAAACCTAAACAATTATATATTTTGATTTATTTTTCACTTGAAAGTGGAGATAGGGTGGTTTAAATGTTGTTTGATTCTTAGCCAAGGAGAACAAACAATTTTGAAAATGGTAAGAGGATGAATGGTAGGCAATTGGTTTTTATACACAATAACTGTAATAAATCATGTAGATAGAATATATGTAAAATTTGAGAGAGATAAAGTCTCAATGAGTGAAGAATTTGTGTTTAAACAATAATGTGCTCTCACTTGTGAATAATGTTGTAAGGAATACTAGAGTGTTAAATGGTCGAGTGTCACTAGACTCTAATGGGAAAAAAGAAAAATAAAGGGAGGGGAACCAAACATTTAGTTTGAAAAATATGTATCGATAGACATCGAGTTTTATTAAACTCAAAAATGGTCCACTTGTCACTATACAAATCATACTATTGTAAACATATCTATATTCAATTTTCTAACTTGTTATCTTTAAAACTTTGAAAATTGAAAACACTCATAAATAAATTAAATTGATACTTATTTAGAAATTTTTAAAAGAGGGGGACATAAACTAGTATCATGCCCCTTATGTATTATACTGAATTTTTTTACATTTTTAGAGTAATTGAATATAGAGACTATATGCTCCCATGTTTGTAAATTTTTGCATGATAATTGACTTGACACCATAGTATGATTGAATGTTTGTATTTTAGAGTGTTTGTATATCTTCTATCTAGTATGTACTTGCCAATTATGTGAATATTAAATATATTTTAGTACATGAGCATATAATTTTACCCCCTTTCAAGACAAAGGATGAGAGTAACTAATCATTTATATCAAAAGGAGAGTAAGATATCATTAATGACTTATGGGAGTATAATTTTGAGTAATAGTGTGAATAAAAAAGTGATTGATAAGCACTTTTAATTTGTTGGTAGTTTTTAAATGCCATGATAAATATTGTAATGGGTATGATGTGGAATATAATATCATCAGGATTATAGAAACTATAATAGAAAGTGATTTAGATAAATATAGTGCAAGATATTATAATTTTTATTTTTTCTAACATCAATTAACATGGGTGACATGTTAGCAAGGTGTAGCCTTAGGATAATAGTAAATAATATAAATAGGTAGTTAAAAATATATTTTACTATTAATTTTTATTTTAAACCAATATTAAAAATTAGGAATTAATGAGAATAGAGTGAAAATTCCTCAAAGGAGATGAGTATTGTAGATATAATTTTAGCATGTATGAACGGTGGTGGAGGTGGATATCAATCTAAATATAGTGAGTAAAAAATACATAGTAAATATTATGTTTCAATTTTTTGTTAATATTTTTATTTTATTATGTGTTAAAGATCTACAATATTATCCCACTATAGCTGACCTTGTCTAGATTTATCAAGGTTTTTCCTAATATAGTGCAAAGTTATTTATGTTGGCATCCTATGTAGTGTAGTGTCATCTAAATTTATATATATCATAGTGAAATTTTGTCCAATTTATAATTTTAAATTAATATTATCATTTTATATCATCATGAATTTTAATTTTTGATATTTCTATGTGTTTATGTTTACAAGGTGATCTTCGAGCTCAAGAGTTCCATCAAGGGCACATTAGTATGTAGACTGTTTATGGTTTACTTTTCTCAGATGAGGAGACTATCACTACTAATGTTATAGTATTGGGTGATAAATGTATTTTATATCTAATTCCATATGATATTTAGATGATAAATTCCTTAACAGAGATATGATATTTAGATACAATTATGTCTTGGTTGCCCACAAGTGAGATGATAATGACTTTAGAGGATGTGTGGTATATTATGCAATTGTTGATTATTGGTATTCAAGTTGTGGAAGAGATGAAAGCTAGTATTTTTGATGCCCATAAGTATACAATTGGGCATGATATAGGTGGAGGGTATGGTGTAGGAGATACAACTATTTTTTTATCTGAGATTATTGTTTTAAGAGTTTATCGGTTGTAAAATTTTGTTTGTGGATTATTAGTTGCTTTTGTTGCTATTTATGGGAGAGGTGTAGAAATTTTGTAAAGAATGACTGATATTATTTAAATTATAGAGTATGGGACCATAGATTCATGGGTTATTACCATGTTGGATAACTTACATATGTACATACATAGATTTAATCGATAGGGATATGATGGGTAATTGGGTTATGCAACATTGTTGTATTATTCAACTTATAGGCATATAACTATTATTAGGATTATTGGGATTCCATCGGTTGGATGGGAACATCCATGGATGTGTGCTTGGAGGCGGGTGAGTACTAAATGTATCAATTGGAGTAACGATATGGATTTTCAATGGTATTCGATATTTAGATTGGCTAATATTATATTGAGGCCATATCATGGGTTTCAAGGTTGGAGGGAGGATGTAGTGGAGCTATGATGGATTTGTGTGAGTTGTTATATTTATGATTGATTTTATAGTGTATTTAAGATATTTCAGATAGAGTAAGTGACTTGAAAAATTCATGTGATTTAGGGAGTTCCCTTAAGACCAAAAATTCAGCCATGGTTAATTAGATCCCCTTCGCAAGAGGGGAAAAATATTAACCTATGACCAATGAGGTAATTATAGTACCTATGAATGAGAGAGATACAATATTAGAGATCTTAGATGTAGATTATTTAGGATGAACATATGAGTATACATATTGGCAGTATTAGCATAGGTGTCCACACCTATTTCTAATTATAGTAGTAGATACAACAACAATTATGTTAGAGGTTCCTATGACTGTGGGAGCTAGGTATATTGGTTGTGTGAGATTTAATTATTGGTATGCTATTTTGATTATATAATAATATTATATTATTTATTTGAGTGATGTAGTAGGTTAAAAGTATTGGTCATTTATTATAGAGTTGAAATTTGTGTGTTGACATGATATGTTCATGATAGTGCCATTTCTAAAGGGATTTTGAAGAGATCAAATTTTGTTAGGTCACATGCTCCTTTATTTGATAGATTTGATATTAAAATAGTGGAATATGTGTGAGTGATAGATATTTTGGAAGCATTAAGAGGGGAATTATATGCATTGGTGATTGAGCGGGATCAACTCCATGCCAAACCACCCTGAAAATAGATGCATCCACCTATGGGGACATCATATTTAGATGAAACTATTTTTATATATTTTTTTCATCTTTAGGGAGAACAATTGACCATATAAGAGAATTTGGAGGCCTATAATGAATCTAAGAGGAAGAGCTCAAGATCAAGGTCATGATATGTAGGCATCATTTTAATGTCTCGAGCATAATTATTAGATGATACGGATATAGATATTGATAATGATTATACACTAGCTATTCAGGGCCAAAGGCCTATTATTGATTGGCACATAGTAGTTAGTTTATGTTTTTTATGAACACTTTGAGATTTTATATATATATATATATATAATTTACTAATGCATATGTATTTGTATATTCAAATTTTTGATTTTTAAGTTTTCTTAAGAGAATTTCCAACTGGATGGAAAAAAGAATGTCAAATAATCATTTGTGATTTTATTGTTTGCACATGTAAGATTTTTCTTGTTATGTATTTCATTAACCTTAAATTGTAAATTATTTGATTAACGAATCCATATTTGCATAGATAACTTGGTTGGTAATTTTATGTTTTGTACTTTAGGAACTTTTTGTGTGAATGCTTTATTTATTGTTAGCATTATCAAATTGAGAGCTCTTAATGGTGTTGTTAGCTTCAGTATTATTATTTACAAAGTTTTTCAAAACCACTTCAGCTTGTATAAGAAGTTTTTAAGAAAATGAGATTTGTAATATTTAGATATTTTGAAGACATAGATGAAGATTTGTGTAACTTATTATTAAATTTTTAGAATGAGATAATTTGTTTATTTGTAATTTCCTTTATATTTTATTGCAATGCATACAAATCATTATCAAGATGTTTATTAATTCTGTTGTAAGTTAAAAATTGTTGGCCTTTTATTTTTTTTAAATGATGAGGAGGATGATATTAATTAGGGCAGAATTTAATTAAATATTTATCCAACAATGTATTTAAAATATCATGTGAATGATCAAGGTAAGTGAATTTTATAGGTTGCATATTTATTGATGAAAATAAATTATTATGATTAATATGATTGAAAATAATTTCTTTTCCTTTATGTAATACTTTGACATTGTCTCAAAAGGGTTAAATTTTGGGCATGATATGATTAACATTGATGTTCATGTTTTTGTTAGGGTGTGCTTTAATATGTATATTTTTAGAATTTAATCTTTTGTTCTTGTTTATAAATGTTTGGATCAACATGATCTAAGTGGACGTTAGTATGTGATTCTTCTTTATGTAATTCAATGTCTCTATTCATATTATTTGACAATTGAACAAAACCCAATTATGATTCTAATTTTGGGGCCTCATAACAAAGAGTTATAAATGAATCATGAGTATAATAGAGTAATTTATCTTTTAATGGATAAATTAGAACTCTAGAAAAAAACATATTATAATTCCAAATCAGCTTGTTGGTAAAGTAATTAATGCATATTAGTCTTAAATAGTAGGATATAATAGCAAACTTGTTTGGACATGCCTTGGTGCAAAGTGGGTAATTTTTCATAAGTGACCTAGGTATCTTATTTTGAATATATTGTATCAAAAGTGCTTCTTATAGTTCTAGATATTTAGTTATGAATCCACTAGGAAGGGAATAAAACCAAGCAAGGGCACATCCTTCTAAAATTTTAGAAAATAATTGTAATAATAATCAATTACCATTGTAAACATTCATAATTTTATAAAAACCTATAAGATGAAAATAAGGATCCCCTCTTCCATTAAATTTGAAAAATGCAAGGATTTGGAAATTAGAGGCTAAGGGTGAAAAAAAAATCATACACATAATAGGATTATCATGGACTGCATTAGATTCAATCCAAGCATGGGATAAGGGAGTAAATTTAGGAGATAAAAAGGGGCATATCCCATGGATATGTTTTTTTTTTTTAAAAAAAAATTGATAAATATCAAATTTTATAGATTATTTGAGATGGGTACACTCAAAATTTGAAAACAATATAAGAACATGAATTGTATTATTTCAATTATAGTTTTCAAAACATTATTTAAGAAAAAATAGTTAAGTATAAGTAGGTAAAAGATATAAAATTTGAAGATTAACTCTTAGTTTTTTTAGCAAAATAGATAGCCAATCATAGCTAGAAATCAACATAGATGAAAACTTTAAAATGATCCAAAAATTTAAAAAAATCATATATTTGGAAAGAGGAGAGCATGTTCGTCATTATAGTAATAATTCTATGAATTATCTTATTAAAATTCATATTGTTTTTGGATATGGAAGTTAAATTTTATTATTTTCTATCAAAAATCTTAAATTAAATTGTGTGTCTATGTGACAAAGCCTTTAACTCAAGAATCCAATCCATTTCTAAGTCATAAGGCATGGTTTTTGAATTTTAACATACCATAACATGTACACACAATAATAACTATGTGAAATAATGCATACACATTATAGTGTATATGGATTACATTGACATAGCACAAAAAAAACAAAATTATTTTATATATACATGTTTATATTTATCTATCTATATATTTACATTTATAACATTCATATTTTTATTGTAAAGGGGAGTGTGTTAATATATACACTGCCACAAAAAGGACAATAGATAAAGTGATGTAGTTTTGGTGAGTTTACACCCATGATTATACTTTTGACTATATAGAATAAGATTTAGGTTTTAGGGAGGCCTAGTTTCATTACAAAATGAATGAAATAGTCAATTATTTCAATGGTGGAGGCAATTAGGGACAATTTGAACACTTTTAACATAAATGCATGTATATGATGTGATTTGAGGCTTAATTAACTTACATTTCCTAACATATTGAGCAAATGAGTAAATTGGTGCAATCGGTGATACAATTCAAGTAAAATCATGCCTTGACTATGAAGGATGTAATTTGCTTTGTCTTTCATCATCCCTTTTTGGAACTCATTTTAAAATTATTATTTATTAAGACCTTGGACCTTACATTACTATATTATGCTATTATAATCACATCTGAGCTTGATCAAACTTTTGTTTACTTAACTTATTATGATGTTATGGTGAGATGACTACAATACATTGTGGTATTTAGTTGGATTACTTTTAGATGTATTTTTAGTTTATTACTTAATTATGTTTATTTTGATATTATTGGATAGATACTACTAATGTCATATTTTGTGTTTGTAGGATTTATATGAGCTAGACTTGATCAAGAATTTGACTAATGAGGCTGGGAAAATGGTTGTTATTACATTCTAATTAGTAATTAAGAAGTAATGAGTTTCCAAATATCCTTAGTGTTTGTTGTAGTTGACTACATTGATTATCTTGGTCATTGTCTGATTTTTATGACAATGGTTTTCTATTATTTTTATGACTTTGTTCATTGTCATTATTTTCATGAAGAACATAACAAGTTTTGCATTATCAAAGTTTACAAAAAGGGGAGCCTAAATCTATTTTGGCACTGTTAAAATAAATCACATTCATGTTATGATGAGTTTTTTTGGTAGGATGAATAATTAGATAGGTTACTATGATTCTCTTATCTTTTGTTAAAAATTGGTTTTTAGATATTAATTTCTTTTGATTTAATATATTTTTGTTATGATATTTTGTTCTAGTTCAATTACATTTATAGACTTTGATGGGATGAACTCTTGAGTATACATGGTCACCTGGACTCTATGCCATTAAATGATACCTTTATCGAAGAATTCTTGATTTTATTTCTTTGGAGATTGTGGTTTATTTTTTTTTATTTTTTTTGAATAACATTCTTTAGAATCATGAATCCTATTATCCCTCCATGACCTAGAAAAGTGACTTATGTATGGAGGTAATTTTATTAGCCTTTTTTATTTTTTAATCATGCCATTTGATGACATTAAAAAAATTGGCATAATGAAAATGCTGACTTATGGTTTGTCTACATAATTTATGTTGTTAGGAATGATCACCAATCATTCTATTTTTTTTTTGGTTGAAGTTGTGGAATGAGTGAAACCCTACTTGCTTTCATAATGCTTGGGTGATTGTCTACCTTGTTTCAGAGAAATTAAGATCTAGACTACTAAGTTAGCTAAGGGGCATTCATTTAGGCCATTTTTATACCTAAAATTAGGGAACAAGGAAACATGGATTTATAGATTCATTCTTCCATGATCAAAGGAGAGGGTGGACATTACTGTTTGTTTTGAATGGGAAGGAGTAGGAAAAACTATATGTGGTATTCAAAAGTAAATCATGAACTTGATTTTTGGATTTTAACTATGCAACTAAGAAGGTAAAATGGTTTGCATTACCAAAAAAAAGTAAGTAATGTCTTTGGAATTTTTTGTGGGATTATTATTGAAAAAAATTATTGTTAATGATATGACTATTTTAACCAATACATTTAATGAGGCTTCGACATTTTGGGTATGTATATTGTTTTTCTTTGAGATTTTGGAGTTATCTTTTTTTTGTGTGGGTTTTGATTTCAAGGTAATTTCAAGTGTTTATTTGGATTATATTATTTTATTTTAAAACTCTACAATGGGTAAATTGTCATTATTAATCTCACTCAAAATATTATTGCGTTATAGTTGTCTTTTGACTATGAATAGTAAGGTATGAGATAGGTTTTGATTTTATAATTATTTTTGAATGGGTATGCAGTGTTTTATTCAATAATTGGTTTGAAAATTATTGGTTTTTATGTTTAAAAACCACTAAATCATGAGATGGACCCCCCATCATGTTGATGGTTGGGGTGGTCTAGGGCCATGAATAAAAGGGAACATGGGACCAGATGAGTGAATTTTATTTCACTGGATTCAAATCTTGGAAATTTCATAAAATATGGTTGTGAGTTGTATTTATATATCTTTAGAATCCTAAAAAATAAGTTTGTATACTTGGACTTATGTACTTGATTCATGTTTATATATGAATGTCTAGTATATTGATTCCATTCAAAGAATGTATGGATTTATTTTTGATGCATTATGTGAAGCAAATAACTAAGTTGTATCCATTCAAATATTTACTATTATATTAATTTGGTTACATATATAGACATAACATTACTATTCATGCATATTACAATGTTAGTTTTCAATAATTTTGAAATGATTAGGTTGTACTGGGAGTGAATTTTGACTTATTTTGTGAAATCATCTCATTATAGGAACTATTTGGGTTCCACTCAAATTTCTTTGGTAAATAACTTGTTCCATTTTTCCATGATGGTTGCTTTATTTCTTATGACACTTGTGTTGCATCGAAATAATTGTTAATGATTTTTATATGTTTGAGATATTAAACATGAATGTTGATTGTAAATTTATCCTTTCTTGAAATTATATCGTATGTTTCCATTTTGGGCATTAAGACTTTCTACATTTTTTAAAATATAATTTTCAAAATTATGAATATCACATCAATCAATGCACACTATTATACTTAACTTGCTTATTATGGAAATTGATTGAGTAGTGAATATTATTTTTAGACTCCAATATAATTTAACCTAGAATGTATGTGCTAATAAAATACCTTATTTTAGGAGAGAATCTTTGTTTATGTTTTAATATTATGTGTTATTTATATTGTATTAACTAAAATCTATTTGGTTGGCACTCAGTTAAGTAGATGGTTTCAAAGGTAAAACTATGGTGTTACCCTAATGAAATTTCTAATGAGTTGCATTAAATAGTATATGAATATAATATTTTTTTCTAATATGTATCAATAAAAATTATGCCATGTATGTGGAAGTTGTACGAAAGATGTTAGAACCTTACTATCGAATGTAATCAATTTGATTAGGTAACATTATGTGGAGTATATTGATATTATCATTTGATTAACAATTTGTGGATTATTATGCCAATGACATCTTGTTGAAATTTATTATTAATATATATGATGAATGTAAGTGAACAAGAGTAATCTCAAGTTTAGTGGATTGTGCCACTAAAGTCAGATGGATATGTTGCATTGTGATATTGAGAATAGCATTAGAATAAAGTTAAGTTTAATTAATTTTATGGAATGAATACATGTTGATAAAATTTTATTAATAAATTAAGATGTTTAATTATATTCTTACTATTTTAACTTTCAATAATTTAGTTAATCATGTTATTAATAAGCAGGAATTCTTAAATTTTGAGAACATTTGCTTAAGTCTAGAGTTAGTTGTACACTAATCATCAATGAAATAATAACTCTTTATATGTGAACCTTGTTTAATTAGTCGTATGAGGAAGATGACTTCTGCACACATATATTCAGACCATAAATTATAAAAGTATGCTAGTACACTTATACATCTTGATCTTAATATATAAAAAGCGATCAATTGATTTCTTATAAGGTCTACTCAATAAGATGCATTCCTAAAGGATTTGTGTTTAGCAAACCCATCTATAAACAACCTAATGTTTTTTCTAAGATTTTTTTGGTTCATGTCACTAGTATCAGAGCTTGGTTTAAAGTTTTAAGGATTTTGGGGATAATTTTTGAATTATACCCTACCTTAAACTTGAAATTTTGAACTCCATAAGATGGTCAGGACAAGACTAAGAGGAATATTTAATGAAAACACCAATCAAGGTGACCCTATATTGGAAGTGGAAGAGGTAAAAATAAGGGAAGGGGCCATGGTGCTCATAACTTGAATAATCTAGTTGATTATCCTCTTGATAATAATGCATGTAGTAATAAAGAATCTACTAATGCTAACTTAGTAGTTGGTAATACTTTTAAATAAGTCTTGAGTGGAATTTTAATATCCTTAAATTACATTCAAATGAAACTATATACCCAAGAGTGTAGGCTCAATAGTATTGAGGGTGTTTTGTAAGAAGGCTTTTATGGGGAGAGAAATGTTCAAGGAAAAGAAATAGTACTACAAAAACTACCACTAGCAGTAGTGGATCCCATCACCATGTAACTTAATAAATTTCCTCCACCTAGCTTTTTATAATAATATACTAGTGATATAGTTGATGCATGGCTGATGCACTTGCAAAAATAATTTAACCTACATTATATGCCTTCTAACATGAAATATATGTTGACAAACTATCTTTTGGTTGGTGCTACAACCCTTTGGTGGAATCATATATATGAATTATAAGGATATCAGGCCATGAATATCTCTTGGGAGACATTTCAAAAGTAGTTTTTTACTAGGTACATAAGTGCCAATTTCAAGAAATGTAGAATTATTGGTTATTATATTTTTAAAACAAGAGAATATGACTATCACTGAATATGAGATTAAATTTCTAAACCTAATATGTCATTCAAACTATGTGCATGATGAAGAAACTAATGTGACTAAGTTAAAACTTGGTCTAAAAAAACTATTGATTCATGATATTAAAATGACAAATCCAAAAACCTTAGTAGCTACCATTGAATTTGCCCATAAGGTTTAAGAGAAGGAAAAATATCCACAGAAAATAAGGTAATATTTGAAAAATAATAGAAAACATAATAAATTAAAAAATATCTCCCCTGATCCTAAAATTTTCAAGAAATTAGATATGAACCAGAGATTCATTAGAAGCACTAGTGGATTTGGCATGTTTCAAGGACAAATAAAAATTTCAAGGCCTAAAAATCACCTAAATATGGGCCAAATAATAGAAATTAAACCCAAGGTAATCAACATGATCTAATAGTAGTGGATAATTATATTCCTATTACAATTATTAGGAATGTCTAATGCTAAAAATGTGGTGATAACCACTACTATAAGGACTATTCCAATCTAAAACTTGGAAAATCATCCAACCACAAGGTATATGTAGTTGTGGATAATTATAATGTTGATTCTTAGATAAATCCAATTGAAACCAATGGTATATTATCTAGTTTTGATATTTTTTAGAGTTAGATAATGTTGGGAGGTTATGTTTGAGACATGCAAAAGGGTGTCTATATGTGAATGCTTAGAAAGTGTTGACCCAAACATGGGTGATTTTAAAACTAAGCTAAATATATTACTATCTCCTTTGAGATACTATGATCTAATCATTATAATGAATTGGTTAAAAATTCACCATGTAACATTAGATTACTTTGGTAAGAGGGTATGATTCAAAAATGATTTTGGTAGACTCAATGAAGTATAAGGTATTCAAAGGCCTAATACATGTAAATTATTTTCATCCTTGTAGTTGGAAAAGATAGTGTATAAGGGATGCCATATATATGCAGTCCAAATGCATGAATCTATGAAAAAGAGGAAGATGCCATCCAAAAATTTCCTCTTTTAAGAGAATTCAAAGATGTATTTCTTGAAAAACTATCTAGACTTCCACATAAAAGGGATTTTGAATTTTCAATAAATAGTATAATAAGGGTTGCACCTACCTTTAAATATCCGTATAGAATGGATATGGGTAATTTATAGGAATTTAAGGTTCAACTACAAAATTTTACAAAAAAATTTAAGTATAAGGCTAAGTGTGTCTCTTTGGGGTGATCTAGTTGTCTTTGTGAAGAAGAAAGATGGAACCTTGAGACTTTGTGAGGACTATCAAATGCTTAATAAAGTGATGATCAAGAATAATTATCCTTTGCTAAGGATAGATGATTTATTTGATCAGATGAAGGGAGAAATGGTCTTCTCCAAAATTGATTTAATATTATTCTACCATCAACTAAGAATAAAGGAGGAAAACATTCATAAAATTGCTTTTTAGACTCATTATGGTCACCATGAGTTCACTGTGATGCATTTTTGGATTGACCAATACACTATTTACATTCATGAACTTGATGAATAGTGTTTTTCAATATTTCTTAGATAAATTTCTGTTGGTGTTTCTTGATGATATTATTATTAATATAAAAATATAGTTTAACATGAACAACATTTAAAGTTGGTTTTGAAGAGATTAAGACAACATAATTTATTTGAAAAATAATCTAATTGTACTTTTTCTAGCCTAAGATCTACTATATTAGGCATATCATCTCTAAGAATGGTATTGTTGTTGATCCAACTTAGATCAAGGAAATAGAAGAATGTCCTAATCTTAATAATATACATGAAGTACATAGTTTTATGGGCTTGGTTGGATATTATAGCAAGTTTTTGGAAATCATTTCTAGCATAGACAACCCCATTACTTCCTTACAACATAAAGGAAATAAATTTATTTTGTAAACCCTATCTAATGAGGTGTTTTTTAAACTTAAATTTATTTTGATTACAACACCTATACTTTTTATAACTGACCCAAATGACAATTTTGAGGTTTGGGCAGATGCTTCCAAGGAAGGTTTCATTGGTATTTTGAACTAGGATGATAACGTGGTGGCTTATGAGTCACAAAAGCTCAAGGAACATGAAAATAACTATTATATGC
Source organism: Torreya grandis (assembly GCA_037957365.1). Classification (NCBI taxonomy): domain Eukaryota; kingdom Viridiplantae; phylum Streptophyta; class Pinopsida; order Cupressales; family Taxaceae; genus Torreya; species Torreya grandis. Next base: position 2,927,067 of record JARHVA010001898.1, on the reverse strand, counting down.
ATGAAATGGAGTTTACTACCATAGTTAATACCTTGAAGTAGTTAAAACACTTTCTACTAGGAAATCATTTCAAGGTGAAATATGATCACTAGAGTTTGGACCATTTATTTCCTAAGAGAAATTAAATGAATGCTAATGTAAATGGATGCAATTTTTAAGTTGATATGGACATTTATTATTTCAAAAGAGAGTAAAATTATGTTGCTAATGTAATCCCCTAACACTTGTATTTTTTTCTGATTTCTATTATCAAGACTAATTTTATAAGTGTTGGACTAAAATAACTTCTAGATAATCACTTCCATGAGGTAAGATTAATTTTGGATGACAAACATGTAGTAAAGTTCTTTGTTTCTTTTTATATGGAAAATGATGGCATGTTAAGGCATAAAAAATAGAATTTATGTGTTTGAAATTATAAACTTGCGCAGCTAATTTTTGAAAAAAGTGTGTACAACACCTCATTATGCTCATCTTGGTGTCATGAAGAAGACACATGAATTAAAAATATGTTACTTTTGACCTAAAATGAAACATTATGTGGCTAAATTCATGGTCAAATGTTTGTAATGATAATAAGTTAAGGTTGCAAATTTACATATCAAAGGTCCATTGTACCTTCATGAGGTGAAAAAAGGTAAGTGGGTTGTAATCTAACTTTATTTTATCTTTGGACTACCTAAATCTTACAGCAAACATGATATAATTCTAGTTATAATCAACAAGTTGACCAAAGTGGGTCATTTTATTATAATAAATATAATAGATTATGCTTCTATTTTTATAATAAGATTTATAAAATAGGTTTTTATGTTGTATGTCATGCTAAAATTAAATATTTTAGATTGATACAAACTATTCATGTCAATGTTTTGGAAAAATTTAAATGCAGTATTCAAAACCTATTTAAACTTTAGTTTTATGTACCATCATAAAATAGATGGTCAAACTAAACTACTTAATAAAGTGTTAAAATTCATGCTATGAATGTATGTGATGTATCAACAATATAAATGGGAAGAGTATCTTCATTTAGTTAAATTTGATTGTAATAACACTTATAATTTTATGCTTAAGATGGCTCATTTTAAAGATCCATATGTTCAATAATTTGTAGAAATCCTCTTTGTTGGGATAGCTTTGAAAATAAGTTTGTTTCTTGACCTAATATGATACAATATTATGACAATTAGATGGAACATATTAGGCAAAATCTGAAAATAGTCTCTAATAGATTAAAAAAATTATGTAGATCTGAAAAGATCATCTCAAGAATTCAATTTAGGTGAATTTTTTTCTCTGAGTTATATCTCAAATAAATTAAATAAATTTTAAAAAATGATCTAGGTATCTTTTATCTATGTTGGACCTTTTAATATCATTGATAAGATAAGTCACATAGCCTATCAACTAGTACTTCTTCCTTCTCTATCTGGGATTCATGATGTTTCCCATGTTGCTTTACTTAGAATATATATTTATGGTTCAAATCATATTTTTTATTGTAAAAACCTTCATGTTATGGAAGAGGATAAAATACAATTGTAACCCATGAGTATTCCATACGATCATAGCATTAAGTTGTAAAATAGATGCATAAAACAAGTATTAGTCTAATAGGACATGTTTAGTGAAAGGAGTGTTACATGGAAGTATTTTAGTATTTTCAAAGAGCATTATCCTCATCTATTTGCAACTTTATAGGATGGATCTTATTTATGTGGGAGAGGATGTCATGACCCTTTTTATAGCTCATTATAAAACTATTATTTATTAAGTCTTTGGACCTTGCATTATTATATTATGTTGTTATGATCACATTTTAACTTGATCAAAATTTTGTTGACTTAACTCATCATGATGTTATGACAAGATAACTATGATACATTTTTGTATTCATTTGGATTAATTTTAGATAAATTTTTAGTTGATAACCTGGTTATGTTTATTTAGATTTTATTGGATAGATATTATTGATGACATATTTGGGATTTGTAGGATATCTATGAGCTAATCTTGATTGAGAATCTGGCTAATAGGTTTTTGAAAATGGTTTTTGGTACATTATAATTAGTAATTATAAAGGAATGATTTTTTAAAAATCCTTAATGTTTTTTTAGTTGACTATATTAGTTATCTTGGTCATTGTTTAGTTGTTATGACAATAATTTTTTATTATTTTTATGACATCTTTCAATGTCATTATTCATGTGAAGAACATAACCACTTTTGCATTATCAAACTTGCCAAAAAAGAGAGCCTAATCTTCTATGGAATTATTGAAATAATTTGCATTCATTTTGTGATTATTTGATTTGGAAGGAAGGTCAATTGAATAGGTTATTTTGATTATCTTATCTTTTGTTAGTTATTAGTTTTTATATTTTAATTGCTTACGATAAAATATATTTTTGTTATGATCTTATTTTATGATTTGATTTTATTTAAAGACTTTGATGGCATAAAATATTGAGAAATCATGGTCATCTGGACTATATACCATTAAATAATACTTTAATTGAAGTGCTATTGAGATTATTGGTTTGCAGGTTGTGATTTAAAGGGTTTTTTTTAATACCATGCTTTAAAACCATGAATCTATCTGTCCTTTTGTGACCTAGGCAAGTGACTTGTGCATGGGTGTCAATTTTTTGGTCATGTTTATGTTTCAATAATGCCATTAGAGGACATTAGTTAACTTTTTATGATGAAAAATGTTGACTTAGGATTTGTTTACTTCATTGATGTTGTTAAGAATGATCACCAATCACATTCTTTTTTCTTTTTTTTTCTTTTTTTTTTTTTTAAGTTGAAGAATTAGTGAAACCCTACATTCCATCATAACACCTGAGAGACTGTTTTCCTTATTTGGTGTAAATATAGGTCACTTAGACTGGTAAGTTGGTTAAGGTTCCTTCATTTGGGTTATTTTTCTCCCTAAATATTGGAGAATGTGGAAACATGGAGTCAATGCTCTACTACACCAATACCCAAGGAGAGGCTGGACATTACTATTTGTTTTCCATGGGAAGGAGTAGGAAAATTTGTGTGTTTTTTAGAAGTAGAACACAAACTTGGTTTTAGGCTATTTGTTGTGGAACTATGAAAGTAAAATGGTCTATATTTCAAAGAAAAATTAATGTCTTTATGATTTGTTGTTTAATTATTATTACAAAAATCATTCAAAAGAATATTACTATTTTAACCAATACATTTGATGAGGCTTCAACATTTTGGGTATGCATATTGTTTTTATTCATGGTTGTTGAGTTATATTTTCATGGGTTTTAGTTTCATGGCCATGAAAAGTTTGTTTAGTTAGATTATATCATTTTATTTTAAAGCATTATAGTGTGGACATTACCATTATTCATCTTTCTTGAAACACTATTGTGTTATAGTTGTGTTTTGAATAGGAATAGTAACATATGAGATGGGTTTTGATTTTCTACTTGTTTATGAATGATATGCAGTGTTTTCACCAATAATTAGTTGAAAATTCATTGGTTTTTAATTTAAATAGTTACAACCTCATGAGTTGAATTCCTCATCATGTTGATGGTTGGGGTGGTGTAGGGCCACCAATGGAGGGCTCATGGGACTAGTTAAGTGGTTTTTTATTATTGGATTCAAACCCTAGACATTTCATACAATATGGTTATGGATTATATTTATAGATCTATGGAATCATGGAAAATAAGTTTGTATACTTGAAGTTATGTAATTGAATTATTTCTATATATGAATGTTTAGTATGTTGATTCCATCTAAATATTATATGGATTTATTTATGATGCATTGTGTGAAGTAAATCACTAAGTCATAGTCAAGTGACTATGTACTATTGTATTAATTTGGTTACATATATAGATGTTACGTTACTGATCATGCATGTTGAAATGTTAGTGTTCAATAATTTTGAAATGATTAGATTGCATTGGGAGTGACTTTAGACTTATTTTATGATTGACTATGTTTATTAGAAATCTACAAATACATGTGGTTTATAACTATATTTGGTTGTTTACATAAATATATTTGTGTTATGAAATGTGTGTCTGCCTGGAAAGGTTATTTATTAATGGTTTGAGTATCACTCAAGAATGTATCATTCAAAGGATTGAGTGCTCTACATTTATACAAAAAAGTTGTGGTGATCATCTCAGTTATTTTATGAATTGTTATTTTTCACTTTGATTGTAATGTGATTGAATAATCATGAATATAATGAATTGACTATGTGCTATAATGTTTTCAGTCAAGTGGTTGGAGGTTAATGTTGTGCTATGTATACTATTCATAGTGACTGAGTTTGTGTTTTATCTCATATAAAATAGACTCTTCGATGTTAATAAGTATGAAATCAAGTTTTATTTATGCCGAAACTAGTGTGTTTTATGACTCAAACTAGAAGTGACTTTTTTATTGTAAGTTATGATTTGATTCTTTATGTCATGGATTTTGAACTACCTTTGGAAGTTGACATATAAGTAAGGGGATATTTGGTTATTTAACCATTGGCTTGAGATAGAATGTATTGGATTTTGACTGTGTAAATTTGGTGTTTATTATTTGTAAGTACTAATGGTAATGGTTATAAAACCTCTTTCTATAGTGATTAATTGACTATTATGAAATGAATCCTTGATTATATTAGTGAGAAATCATTCAAATAGAGTTGTAATTCATTTAAGGAATTGTGAAACATAGGCAATTAGGTAGTGTTATTTGTTGAATTTTTCATTTATGAATAAGGTGTTGAGTGAAACATATATATTTTATTAAATATTTTATGATTTCACAGTCCATATATAGTGATAAATAGATTTTGGAAAATATTGTGTCTATTTTATTTATATCAACATTTCATATCACACCCATGATAATTCATCAAGAGAACAAAAGATTGGTGATTTAACAACTAGATTATGCTTACTTAAGTAGTTTAAAGGATAATGGTCACCTAGGGTATTAAATATGAAAGTAGCCAGTGCACCTTCTCTCTTTCCAGTTTTAGGCATGTACCCTAAAGTGGTAGTGGAATTGAGAACCTAGAAGTTTGATAAAATAATAATTAGCAAGCCTTAACTTAAAAATTTAGGGCTCACTAATTATTATTTTATCAAACTTTTTAGGTTCTCATTATGGTAACACTTTGAGGTACATGCCTACAATTAGAAAGAAGGGAGGTGCAATGATTACATCATATTCAATACCCTAGGTGATCATTATCCTCTACACTATTTATGGAAGCATATACTAGCTATTTAATAATCAATCCTTTGTTTTGCTAATGAAGTATCATAAGTGGTGATCTAAAATGTCATGATATATAAAATAGACATAGTTTTTTCTAAAATCTATTTATTAGTATATATTTTAGTTATTGTGATCTTTGTGATTCCCAAATAGGTAACATTGATCTTTCATATGAACTAACCTTGGTTTTTGGTTTCAAATTCTTTAAAATTGCATATCCATAAAGTTGTTAAAAAAAGGAAAATCTAAACAAATGAATAATTTAGTATAAGTATGTTATTGGAATTAAGTAAATTGCTTATGAAGTATGTTTGCAACTTGAACATAATTAGTTCAAAATCTAAAATCAACTTATTATGGAAAGTGTTTGGGTTCGACTCATATTTATTTGAATTAACTTGATCCATTTTGCCATGACGGTCACTTCATTTATTATGACACTTGAGTTGCATCAAAATAATTGTTAATGATTTATATATGGTTGAAACATTAAAAATGAATGCCAATTGTACATTTATCCTTTATTACAATTACATTGTATGTCACCAATTAAGGGATTTAAGACTTTCTACATTTTGTTTTAATATAATTTCCAAAATTGTGAATATCATGTCAATCGATGCACAATATTATACTTGTGTTGTTTATTATAGAAATTAGTTAAGCAGTGAATTGGATTTTTGGACTTCATGATCATTGAACATAAAATGTATGTGTTAATAATGCATCAAGTTCAAGGAGAGAGTCATTTTTTATTTTTTGGTATTTTATGTTATTTATAATGCATTAAATAGAGTTTATTTGGGTGGCACCCAGTCATGTAAATGGTTTCAAAGGTATAACTATAATGGTACCCTAATGAAAAATACATTAATGAGTCTCATTAAAAAGTACATTATTATAATTTTTTCCCTAAGATGTATCATTAAAAATTATTCCATGTTTGTGGAAGTTGTATGGAAGATGTTAGGACCCTAGTATCAAATATAACCAATTCAATTAGGTAGCATCATGTGGAGAATATTTCTATTATGATTTGATTGTGAATTTGTGGGTTATTATGCCAATGACATATTTTTTTAATATGTATTATTAATGTGAGTGAACAAGATAAATCTCATATTTAATAGGTTACATCACTATCCATAGATGGCTATGTTGCATTATGATATTGATAATATCATTAAAATAAGGTGAAGCTTAATTAATTTTATGGAATGAATACATGTTGATTGTATTTTATTAATAAAGTAAGATGCTTAATTATTTTATTTCTATTTTAGCATTTGGGAATTTATTTAATCATTATATTAATAATTACGAATATTTAAATTTTGATAACATTCCCTTAAGTATAGAGTTGGTTGTACACTAATCTTCTATAAAATAAGATCTCTTTATAAGTGAGTCTTGTTTATTTAGACTTATCAGGAAGATGACTTACACACATATATTTAGATCAAAATTTATAAGAGTAAACCAATACACTAATACATTTGGAGATTAATAGATTATAAAGGATCACATGCTTTCTTATAAGGTCTACTCAAGAAGACATATTCCTAAAGGATTTATGTTTCATGATCCCCTATATAAAAAACCTATTATTGGTTTGAAGTTTTTTTTTATGTTTTGTCACCATCGAATCCAATATCATAATAAAATAAACTAAATAATCCATTAGTTGAATTTGAAGGCAAAAGGGGATAATTTGATCACCTTCAACTTAACTATGATTATAAAATGTGATTTGGGGCTTAATCGACTCCAATTTCATTATAGAATGAAGGAAATAATCATTTTGTTTAATGAAAGATTCAATTTTAAAATGTGTAAGATGTGATTTGGGCTCAATAAACTTGAATGTGATCATATGATGAATGAAATAATCAATTGGTTTAATTATGGAGGCAATTAGGGTCAATATGAGACCTTTAAACCTATTTGTGACTATACAATGTGATTTTGGGCTAAATTTGCTATGATTTAATCATAGATTGAGCCAATTATTCAAATGGTGCAATTAGAGACATGATTTTTTTAAAAAAAGAATCATATGAACCTATTTTAAATTGTATATGATGTGATTTAGAGTGAAATTGACCCTAATGTCATCATATAATGAATCAAATAGTTTATTCATTCAATCAAAGAGGCATTTGAGGCTGATTTGGGACCCTTTAACCTAAATTGAATAACATGACATGGTTTAGGGATAAATTATCTCTAATTATGTCATTAATTGATCTAATTAGTCAATTAGTGCAATTAGAGACATGATTTGGGCTAAATTGGTCCCCATGAACCTAATTTATGGCTCAATTGATTTGTAAAAGATGCATCATATAGCTTAATTGACCCTAATTTTATCAAAAATGCAAAAATGAAGGTAATTTATGATAATTTGATCGTATGATGCCTTATTACATGTAGAACATGTGATTTGGGGCTAAATTAACTCATATTTCTTGACATATTGACCCAAGTAGTCGATTGGTACAACCCTAAAACTTAAACCCTAATTTTATTAGAATTTAAACATGAAGATAATTAGGGCCAATTTGAAAAATTTTAACCTAATTATGAGTCTAGGATGTGATTTGAGGATAGAAACTAGTTCATATTTCCTAGCATATTGAGATAATTAGTCAATTTTTACAATCAATGATGCAAGTTAGATGAAATTGAACCTTATGAATTTCATTTTGACTATACAAGATGTAATTTGGGTGTTAATAAATCCCAATATCATAACAAAATAAACCAAGTAGTTCACTAATTCAATCACAAAGGAAATTAGGGCTAATTTGAGGCCCTTCAACCTAATTAGAAGAGCATGACATGATTTGGGTCTAAATTAATTTTGATTCCATCATGAATTGATCTAATTAGTCAAATGGTGAAATTAGGGACTTTATTTGGGCAAAATTAAGCCACATGAGCCTAATTTATGGCTCAATTGATTGTATAGGATGAAACATATGGCTTAATCAACCATAATTTTATCATAAATACAAACATAAAGGTAAATGGGGCCAATCTAAACCCTTTGAACCTAACTATAATCTAGGATGTGATTTGGGGATAAATTAGCTCATATTTATTGACATATTGACCTAATTAACCAATTTTTACCATCAATGATACATTTTGGATGAAATTGAACCTTGTGAACCTAATTTTGACTATATAAGATGTAATTTTAGGGTCAATCAAATCCATTATCATAACACCCTAAATAAAATAGTCCATAAATTTAATAATGAATGATATTAGGGCTAATTAGATCCATTTGAACCTAACTAAAAGAGTAAGATATGATTTTTAGCGAAATTAGCTTTGATTCTATCACATAAATTTATCTAATTAGTCAATTAGTGTAATTAGGGACGTGATTTAGGCCAAATTGAGCATTTTGAACCTAATTTTGACAATATAGGATTTAATTTAAGGTTAAATCAACCCAATTATCATAAAAACCTAAATAAAATAGTCCAACAAATCAATCATCAAGGAAAATTAGGCAAATTTAATCCATTTCGACCTAATTACAACTATAGAATATGATCCAAGGTTCAATCAATCCTAATTTTATCATAAATGTAATCACAAAGGTAATTGGTGTAATATGAACCCATTGAATGTAACTATGAGCATAAGATGATACTTGGGGGTAATTAAACCTAATTTTAGTTGTATAAGATGTGATTTGGACATCAATAAAGAGGTAATTAGATCACATAATATTCTAATGACATAATAGTCATTAAAATAAGTTTTTTTGTCTATTCTGAGAATAACATGTATGCCTTATAATGTGTACATTCTATAATCCATATATATATATATATATATATATATATATATATATATATATATAACATATGCATTATATAATGTACACATTATAAGGCATACATGTTATTCTCAGAATAGACAAAAAATCTTCTTTTAATGACCTTTTTAACCTCAATCAAGAATTATGTCCCCATTTACATTATCTGTATCATTATGTAGCCTACAAGTCAAGGACATAAATTATTGAGATATTTTTTTGCACATGACCTTTAAAATATATCAAGTTGTTTTTTGGGACATATGTCAAGTTTGGTTTTTCATGGGTGATGGGCCTTGTTCAAATAATAAGAATAATTCAAAACACAAAACACCATAACAATTATAAGTGTTGATAGAAAAACCAAAGGTACAAATGCAATCTTTTCACTTGAGATAAGATACAAAAACTATTTTTGATGAACTAAATGTCATAGATAATGATGAAGTGAATAATAATTATGAATGTTTACCTAAAATTCAAAATTATGTTGCATGTCCACATTCAGAGTATGAAGTTTTTGATTTTGTTGATAATGAATATATGCATAATGATTTACCCCCTAATAATGAATAAGATTACATGGAAACATAAAATGATGATGGTAAAAATGAATAAAATCTCATAGAAACACTAAAAAATGAAATAAACAATGAATAAAATTGTAGTTAACAATATGGAAACACCCTCTCCAAAAATTCCATAATTAATAACACATATAAGGATTGTGCATAGAAAATGAAAGTAATTAGTTGAAGGTGATGAAAAAAATTAAAACCAATGCATATAAATATGTCTAATAACCATTCAAGAAGACTAGCTGAAATAATTAGGGATAATTTGTTTGAAAAATAGAATTTGATAGTTGCAAATGTCAATTGTTTATTTCATTGATGAAATTGATTAAGCTAAATCCTACAATATACACCCTAGGATTAAAAACATCTAACATGGATGGTGAATACAAGGAAATTTTTGAAAATATACATGATGCATATCATACCTTAGGCATGAAAAGACATTAAAAATATTACAATGTAACCCATTGTATAATTATAACTTGTGTAGTAAATGTTCAAACAAGGAGAAAATACTTGATTTAAAGAACTAGAGAAACACTGAACATAAATAGAAAAATAATAATGAAATTAAATGGTATACATAAAAGACTTAATTATGATAATACCAATGAGATTTGGTAATTCTTTAGTAGAATTCTATGAAAGGATAAGGCTATAGTTGATGTTCTCAAATATTTACTTGCACAATTTTGGAAAGACAATACAAGAGTTTCGCCCAATACAAGAGATGTAGTGAAAAGAAGATTTGGTTCTCATAACCATGAACCACATCAAAAACATTTCTTAGATATGACCTAAACACAATTTTACTCTAAGTTTGTCCAAAAAAATATATTAACTATATTTTGAGATGGCCAAACCCTTTTATGTAAATATAAATCACACATGTACCACTTGTGTTGTATTCAACATGTTTAATTTTCAATGCACTATAATGTTTTTCGCCATATAAATTATAATTTACATAATGACACCATTTTTAGGAGTGTATCATGGAATTTTTGCCAGAATTAGTAAGTGAATTTATTTCAATCATTATTTGGGAAAGACCAGATGGAAAATTGTTTTTATAACAAAGCAAGTTTGGATGGAAATTGCAACATTTGTGGTGGATTTCATAAATTTTAAAAATGTATCCATGAGGAGAGTACATGTTAAATTAGATAGGATTTAGTTGGATTGAGAAAATATAAATGTACGATGTATCAAGTAAATGATGGAAAATAATATAAATGGTGTGATCTTGTTACAAAATAAATACTTGTATGCAATAAATCAAGATATATCTATAACTTATTTGACCTCATAAAATCCATTATCAAATAAGTTAATCAATTAACATTCATTGTGATACATGTTTATATCAATAACATGACCAAATTAGATCTGTTAAACCTAACTAATGGATCTCTTACCACACAATAAAAAATGAGAGGGTTCTCAATCGTCTAAGCAAATGACACTATGAAATAACCGTATCTAGGTCTAAGTATATAAGGTAAAACTAATCTAGTGTTCACTAAATATTATGGCACAAAGGGGGATGATGAAACATAAATAAATAATCAAGGAATAAAGGTAGGTAAATGGTGTTCTAACTCACCTAAAATGAAAGATGGAAAGCAAAGAAAACCCTATATCTACACTAAGTTTATGCATAGAGGTAAACTAATGAAGGATTTATACATTCATAAGACATATTAATTATACAATATATATTTATCAAATAAAAAATCAAGAGTGAGGAATACTTACCTTGGGTGAACCTATCGAGTCTCAATCTCGCCATTAGCCAATGGTTATTTTCAAGAGGTTGTTTTGGCTTATAAGGATCACACTGTAGAAATTAGATCTAGGCTAAAATAATCCTACTTTGAATCCAAGACGTCCCACAAGATAAAAAATCTTCTCTCTAAGGTAAACCCTAAGAAATGGCTTCTTCAAATGCAAATTTAGTAGTATTGTGAACTGTAATGATGTGAAAATGAATGTTCCTCTCTATTGGATTGAACTGATCCATATATTTATACTAATTGATATATCTTAACCCTTCTAAAATTTTAATTGATAAAATAGACTAGCTTGATTCTGTTAGTTGGAAAAAGTTATCATCAGGGCTCGAACTAAGTCAGATAGGATGAATTAGTTATATAACATGTTCTTAATGCTTTATAAAAATATCATCTTGGATGAATTAGTAGAAAATGGGGTATTTTATTAATTACGAGCCATATGAAAGGATAAATTCTTAGGTAAATTACCCTAACACACACCCCACTTTCTAAAATCAAATAGGGACCCAATATAGTATAAATATCTTTATTAAAGCTCCTATAAGAATTATATATCCATGACATTGGATTTAATATGAAAAAATCTAAGGTTTGTCCTCAATGTATACATTTATAGAGGTTTAAAATATGAAAATAAAATCTTGGACATTTATTTTGATTTATATTAAACCTTGGATTTTCATAGTTTTTCTTAATGAACTTTATGATTTATTTGGACTAATGGAACTAATGTGTCTCTACCTAGTGTTTCTATGATTTTTTGTATGGTCATAGGACTATTGACAAGGAATTATAAAGTATTCATGATTTTTACCTAATTTTATTATCCAATATTGGGAAAAGTTGCAAGATTACATTACGTAGAGCCCTTCAACCTTAACAAAAGATTTTAAATGGTCTAAAGCTCATAAGATCTAAAACCCTGACAGATGGTACTACCATGTTACTTATAACTTACCATAGTTAAAAAATAAAAAATAAAACTAGTAATTTATCAAAAACTAAGTCACCATAGGGCATCCACATGATAAAACCACATTTAGCTAGGACAAAGTTTGCTTCAAAGAAAATTTTAAGTCTTGAAGGTTTTTGAGCCATAAAAACATGCCATGAGTCATAAACATGTTACACATAACCTCAAAAGTTTAAAACAAAGTTAATATTATAATGTTACTAAGTCTTTGAGGTACCATAATCTTAAGGGTTTTAAAAGTGACATAATTTCATCAAACCATAACCCATAAGGTTAAAACAAAGTTTAATGGCCCACTAGCCCCACAGTCTAATGGCCCCTTGGTTCTTAGCTCTGAGGATTTGATATTTGGAATAATTTAATTAACCCATAAATTTAAAGGATAAATATAAATTTAATATCTTAATGGTTTCATGGATTTTATTCTTTAAATTTCTAAGATCATGCCATGTGTCAACATTTTGTTACCTAAATCCATCCTAGAAGATGTACATAGTTAAAAAGTTTAAAAAATTGAGGTCCTAATCCTCTAAGCTACTAAAATCATGGGACCACTTCATGTGGCTTAATTATATTAAATTATGGCCATGGAGCATATAGAAAAGGATTGTAAATATAAATACCTAGGTAAAAGAGAAATAAACAGGTGTCATGATTAGAGATACACATGGCTAGAGTACGAATAAATGAGTTTAACAACAAAGCATAAGTTGGTAAGTGAGAAATTGACCATTTATAAAAGAAGTGACTATTATCCAAAATTGGCCTACATATAGGTTTTTCCCTAAGTGGACTGTACCATTCTCCCAAGCTATTTAGTGACCCCTTTTTGCCTTGATGACTAGTCTCTTTTTAGTAATGACTTGATGATGCAGTGCACTATCTTAGAGGGTCTTGACATGGTTTTGTGAACTATATTAGGATACTATTATAGTGGGTGATATAATGATGGAGAAATAAAAACATTTTATTGGCATACATTGGTGTTCTTTCACTCTTTTGACACAATTTAGCAAGTTTTAAGGTAAATTTGGAAACTTTAAGGTAAAGGCCTAGAAATGGGTTTTTGGGCTCTAAGTGAAGGATATAAATAGTTTCCAAGGTGTTAAATCATATAATTCCATGCACGAGAGATAATAAAATTTAATCACCTAATCATATCATTCAAAAAGTCAAAAATGAGGTCTTATGGAGCCAAATTGCCCAAAATACACCAAAAGTGCATTAAATGACTTTAAGATCCTTCAAATAGAAAATTTCAAGTGAAAGTTGAGATTTTTTAATAATCCAAATGGTTTATGACTTATTCCACCTCATTTTATATAATTTAACCCCTTCAAACATGTTTGATACCATTTCAAGATATTTAGAGTGGATGAGAGATGTTTGACTGAAGAAGGATGTAGTTTTGGCCTTCTTAGAGGCATGATTGAATAGGATTTTGAAGGTTTTTTAAAGTAAAACAACTTGATTTTATTCTTCAATAATCTAATGTGTCTCTAATTTCTTCCCCATTGCCTCTAAAATTAGTTGCATGTGTGAAGATCATCAAAATTTAAAAAAACCTTATAGTTACAAGGTGGTGACCAAGAAGGTTTTATGTCATTACAAAACCATAACACACATAAAAAGTTTTATATAAATAAGTAAATTCCCTTATAATCATGTTAAAACATGTACATTTTATAGATTTATGAAACAAGCTTTAGGTTCTTCATACTGAGAGAAAACCATCAACTAGTTGTTAAGCATCTTCATGATCTAAGAGGCAAGTCTTGCTCAATTCTAACCTACCAAAGTATAAAATAATAATATTCTTGATCATGTGGTGGAGGTATAGGTATCATGACATGTTACAATGGTCCTTGTATCTTGATTTCACAACCTCTAATGTTTTTAGGGCCTTGGCCTATGATGCCCAAGCCTGAAAGAGGGCCTTTAATGAGGTTTATCCCTAGAACCACTTCCCTACAAGTATATGGGAGTTTTTTATGTTTTCTAAAGTCCTATACATAATAACACACCCTATTTAATATTTTCCAAGACATTATCAAAGGTGCTCTACTTCATCACCCTCTCATGCCTATTCATTTGCCATGCCTAGCGTCTAAGCATTTATTGGTTTG